>MJUU01056974.1:2756-18798 GCA_002080025.1 Modiolus philippinarum | reverse complement strand
GATGCCTTTCTTATTACTCCTGGGTCGATGCCTTTCTTATTACTCCTAGGTCAATGCCTATCTTATTACTCCTAGGTTGATGCCTTTTTTTATTACTCCTGGGTCGATGCCTTTCTTATTACTCCTGGGTCGATGCCTTTCTTATTACTTCTAGGTTGATGCCTTTCTTATTACTCCTGGATTAATGCCTTTCTTATTACTCCTGGGTCGATGCCTTTGTTATTACTCCAAGGTCGGTGCCTTTGTTATTACTCCTAGGTCGATGCCTTTCTTATTACTCCTGGGTCGATGCCTTTCTTATTACTCCTGAGTCGATGCCTTTCTTATTACTCCCGGGTCGATGCCTTTCTTATTACTACCTACCGGGTCCATGCCTTTCTTATTACTCCTGGGTCCATGCCTTTCTTATTATTCCCGGATCCATGCCTTTCTTATTACTCCCGGGTCGATGCCTTTCTTATTACTCCTTGGTTAATGCCTTTCTTATTACTCCTGGGTCGATGCCTTTCCTTTTTCTCCTGGGTCGATGCCTTTCTTATTACTCCTAGGTCAGTGCCTATCTTATTACTCATAGGTTGATGCCTTTCATATTACTCCTGGGTCGATGCCTTTCTTATTACTCCTGGGTTGATGCCTTTCTTATTACTCCTAGGTCAATGCCTTTCTTATTACTCCAAGGTTGATGCCTTTCTTATTACTCCTGGATCAATGCCTTTCTTATTACTCCTGGGTCGATGCATTTCTTATTACTCCAAGGTCGATGCCTTTCTTATTACTCCTAGGTCGATGCCTTTCTTATTACTCCTGGGTCGATGCCGCTGCTGATCATTAATTTTCCCTTTTGGTATTCACCCACTACTGAGTAAGTATCTCAGTAGAGGTCCGAAAACAGATTCTATTTGGAAACATGCAGTATCTAAAAGAGTACCTCCATCGTGCAAAGCTTTGTTCTAAACTGATCTTGGCTTTTTATTTAGATCCCGCCGATTATTTGTTCTTTATCAGCTTTGAATCATCTTTTCCGTTTATGTTTTCCAAATGTTTATATTGGATATGCACTGATGTAACATTAGTTGTCGAATTGGCCATCTGCAGCAAACAGATTTACAGTAAATTGGGTATTGATAGTTAATTCGTGTATTTGATCATTTGTGTTACTTAATTCGGTACACAATATACGCATATGAACACACAATATATCAGCGATAGTGGTCATAAGAAACCGAGATTGTACACCATAAATAAATGCCAGAAAGAAACAGAGCACCTGATGTCACTCTTTTTAGCTCACCTGACCCAAAGGGTCAGTGTGAGCTATTGCCATCACTTGGCGTCCGTCGTCCGGCGTCCGTCGTCCGTCGTCCGTCCGTTAGCTTTTCACATTTTCATCTTCTCCTCTGAAACCGCTGAAGCAAATTCAACCAAACTTTACAGGAATGATGTATGGAAGGTCCTTTACAAAGATTGCTCATTTTGTTCCGATCCGATAAAAAATATGGCCGCCAGCGCGGAACTTAGGTTTAACATTGGACCCTATGGGAAAAATTACATTTTCATTTCCTCCTCTGAAACCCCTGAAGCAAATTCAACCAAACTTTACAGGAATGATGTACTAAAGGTCCTTAACAAAGATTGCTCATTTCATTCTGATCTGATAAAAAAAATGGCCGCCAGCACGGAACATAGTTGAACATAGTTTAACATTGGACCCAATGGGAAAATGACATTTTCATCTTCTCCTCTGTAATCACTGAGGCAAATTCAACCAAACTTTACAGGAATGATGTATTAAAGGATCTTTACAAAGATTGCTCATTTTGTTCTGATCTGATAAAAAAAATATGGCCGCCAGCGCGGAACTTAGGTTTAATATTGGACCCTATGGGAAAATGACATTTTCATCTTCTCCTCTGAAACTGCTTAAGCAAATTAAACCAAACTTAACAGGAATGATGTATGGAAGGTCCTTTCAAAGATTGCTCATTTCGTTCCAATCCGATAAAAAACATGGTCCCCAGCGCGGAACATAGTTCAGAATTGGACCCTATGGGAAAATGACATTTTCATCTTCTCCTCTGAAACTGCTTACGCATATTTAACCAATTTTAAGAGGAATGATGTATGGAAAGTCCTTTACAAAGATTGCTCATTTCTTTCCGATCAGATAAAAAAACGTGGCCGTCGACGTGGAACTTAGGTTTAACATTGGACCCTATGGGAAAAACTTCTCCTCTGAAACCACTGAAGCAAATTCAACCAAACTTCAGAGGAATGATTTATTAAATTACCTTAAGAAAGATTGCTCATTTCATTTCGTTTGACATGAAAAACACGGTTGCCAATGCGGAACATAGTTTAACATTAGAGCCTATGAGAAAATCATCCATTTTATCATCTTCTCTGAAACTGTTCAAGCAAATTTAACTAAACTGTATTAGAATGATGAATAGAAGGTTCTTTGCAAAAATTACCCATTTCAACAGGTTCAGTCAAAAAACATGGGTGCTAAACATTAAACCCCATTGGTAAAAAAACTTTTTTGGTCATGCATGGCATAGAAGCATTTTGTCAGGTGAGCGATACAGGCTCAGTCTCTGAGCCTCTAGTTTAGAGTTCACACTGTTATTTCTTTATTTTTTAGTGTTGCGGTAGTATTAGTGTGTTTTGTCGGTATGTGGTGCCTTTGGTCTTCCGTCTTCTTGTGTTCTTGCTTTTGCCTTGTCTCTGGACTTTTATTTATGTAATTGTGTGCTCTGTTCCTTCAGTATTCTACTGCCGTTGTTTTTAGGCCAACTAGCCAGGTACGAACAGAGCTATGTGCAAGAAAGAAATTCTAGATAGGATCTTAGGTATACCGGAAATGGTATCAAAGCAGTTGTAATTACAATATACGTATGTTTACAATGTTTTGTCATTCTCGGAGACCTTTTAAGTTACCAGCAATTGTATCCAACAAGTGGTAGTAAAACTATACGTATATTGACAAACCTTGTTTCACCATTCTCCAATACCCCAAGTATACTTGCAATGGTATCCAACAATTGGTAATAAAATATACTTATGTTGAAAAACACCGCTTCATCATCAGTACGCAAACACCAAAAATATCAGAATCCCAACATCTCATCTGAATGTTTAAAAAGAAAGCAAAATAGCTTTTTTCAACAATTTGTCTTTTCTTACTATATCACGTCTGTATTTTTTGGATCAAACTATTACTCTTAATTCAAGATGTTTTGATGTAAACTTTTCAAAATGTATCAAGAATTGAATATTGTTTGCTTGTTTTTTGTATTTTTCGGCTTGACCATGGTCAAAATATTCAAGTTTCCAATTTCATTAACAGGTTCAGAAGCACTGGACTTTCACAACCTTCAATATGATCTGCAAGCTGTTCATAATTATAGACATGATAACTGCATCAAATTAATTATTAATGAATTGTCTACATGTAAGTACATTATACATTTTACATAAATAATGTTTAAATATAGATATAAATATATTTTTCATATAAATAATTCAGAAAGCAAACTGTCGCAAATGATATTTGGCTGTACCTGTATTTTTTTTTAACATTTATTATCTTTGTAACTGATTTAGAAAGCTTGTATAATATATATATATATAAACGCCTGAAAAGATAGCCAACGCACAAACCTATAGGATGTCGGATCGGAAACAAAATTAACGATACTGTGCAAACAAAATAATAATATATACGTCTAAAGTGATACACAACAACATCAAAATAAAATTATTATAGAGAAATTTAGGCAATGAAAAGGTATAACAAAACAGTTATAGACTGGGTCCTCAAACAACAGCTGTTTTGTTTGACCCTCTGACTAAACTGTTGCACTTCGGCTTCGTGTAACAGTTCAGTCCTCGGGTCAAACAAAACAGCTGTTGTTTTCGGACCCAGTCAATAACTGTATATTATTGTTGTTTTTTGAATTGTCTTCTTTTTTTTACAAAAATACTATTGCTAGGTAACAGAGACGTTTTAATCTCCGGTATTTTGGTCATATTCATCAGTGCAAAGGAACAGGTGGTTAGGAAATTTGAACATCGAATCTCTATTTAGCTGTTCGGGGGGGGGGGAGTTGACAAGAACAAGAATAAGGGAGGAGTAAAAATATGACACCCTTCGAAGTTAAAAGTGTAAGGTATGATAAAACCTTTAAGCTTTTCCATAATAATTGTAGCAATGTTTGTCCTTTTAATAAATTACCATTAGAAAATATCGAAAGTTGATTCAAAAAGAAACGGCTTGGAATGGAGCCAGACAAGAGGGAGATATATAGTAATTAAGCAATATAACTTGTATAAACAGGAAGCAGTTGATATATTGAATTCTAACCTATTCTAATGATTAATTGAGCCAATTATAATGAAAATTAGCATTTAAACTCTAAAATTCACTGTTTCAGACTTACAAAGTCACAAGTATGATGTATGTCAACAGTATAAAACTGAAATGGCAGTACATTTTTCAACAGATCACATTAATTGTGAGCCTCCACAAACTCAAAACTACTGTAAGTATAAATCAGAGAATAGTTTACTCATATTTTGTTTTTGACTTTACTACCGGATTTGACATTTTCAACACGACGGATGTCTTATAAGAAGCAGGAGATGCTTAATCCACCGGTGCACCTGATCTTACCCATGTTTTTTTATTGGGTCCGTATTGTTCGTCTTTGTGTGTATGTGTGTGTGTTTGTCTTCATTTTTCTTTTCTGTGCCGCAGGCATGGGGCGAATTACAGTGCAATGTAATGCATTGTATTACCATTACTTGATAATTTGCATTGAATTACCATCACCATTACATGAAATTTGCAAAGAAATGCATTAAATTACCATTACTTTAGCTTAGTAATGCATTGAAGTACCATTACATTTTTACATTCTATCACTCAGATATACATCTCTATGCTTTTGCTGGAAAGCAAAATAAAAGATGTATGGTCTGAAGTGTCTGAATTTTATTATCTTACAAAATTGTCTTTTTGTAACAATATAAAATTATAAATTTTACATAAAATTAGACGCCACATTCTTTTACATGTTAAGAGTCCAAACTTTTTATCTAATTAAAGAAATGTACTGTATCAAAAACTCGTTTATAGTATGGCTTCACTATTTTTTTAAGGGTAATGAATCAATACACACATCTTCATGATTACTTCTGCCAATCAGATTTAAAAATACAAATGATCATTCCTTTTGATAAAAATGGGGGAAATGTTAGTTCCCATGAAACATACAGGATTGTAGACTAAAAGACATGCCGTACCTTATATGATACAGTTTTATCGTTTGATTAAACCCTGATTAAAATATTGCCTTTTATACTGTTCATCATTTGGGACAAAACAGATTAGATTTCTTAACATGTTCTAACTTATTTTCATTTTATTAGGAATTTTTTTAACGAAAATCATGCAGTAAAATGGATGGTTAATTATGATGACATAATTCTTATTCTATATCATTTTTTTTTTCTGTTAATCACCCTCTGTGTTTGTACAGCAAGAAATAGAAATGCAATGTAATGCAGTGTAATGCATGAATTACATACATTTTTGTGATAGTAATGCATTGAAATACCATTACATGTAATGCAAAAATTGGTGCATTACACATTACATTGAATTACTTGAAAATATGTAATGCATTGCAATGCATTACCATTACACATTAGCATTACACCATGCCTGCTGTGCCGTACTCATGTTGTGTTTCTTTGTTGCCATTGTCCTTGGATTATTCGTTTTGGATTGACAGTTCGGTTTTCACTTACTTTGTTTTCATCTGTAAACTAATTGTGGTTTCACGGGCTGCTTGGCGAGAAGATTCGTAAATAGTTAGCGTAAATGGCTGAATTCTTTCAAATTTTCCCCTTCGACAAGAATTGAAAAAATGAATCGTCATGTTTTCGTAAGTACAGTACCTGCATCCTCCCAAGTAAGGTGTTCTGAGTCCACGTACGTTCCCTGCCGCGGCGTACCCCCAGGTAACGTACGTAGACTCAGAACACCTGACTTGGGAGGATGAGTACCTAGTGGTGAAACTAGTCGCAATGAACTCACTCTCTTGCAACTAAACAGCAAAAGAGTTTAAAAATACCATCGATTTCAACGTATCTAATAACTTTCATAATCATGAAAAAAGTTTCTTACTGTTGCAATATTCAAATTAGGGAGTACTAATAAGAAATAAAACATTTTGAGATTGGATTATATTGATTCTGTTGCCCATTTTTTTAACAACAAGTATTATGACTTTATTTCAAAAATTTGCTTGTTACAGTTTACGTTATGAGTCCAAGCTGCTCATAACGCTCCCTGTTACGTTCAGCCAGGTAAATAAATAGTTTTATTATTATAAATACATACACATATATAATACAATATAATAAGATTACGAAGATTAATTCATAATAATCAATTATTTAATTTTTTTTTTCAATAAAACTAATTTACAATGTTTATTTTCTGTTTTTAACCTTACATTAAAATCTTTGACAAATATATACATTTACAGCTTTAGTCCTGCATTCTGATACATAATATGATTTATATATAGCAAAGCTTAGTATTGTTAATAAATAATTGAACCAAAAATATGTTTCGTCAAATATTTTATACCCTATAATTCGCCGTTCCAGAATCTGAGGAATTGTGGGTACAGAGATTGTCTTAGAAATTTTGGTGTACGGACAATCGATTTTCATCCAATGACGTTATGTTGTTTACGTTCTTGACCAATCAAAATATTTTGGTGTACGCTCTATACCCACAATCCTTTAGTTTCTGAAACGGCGAATTAGATGTTTCAATGTTATCTTGGGCACACAGAAACTATAGTTAGTCGTCATATAAGCGGGAGGTTGATGCATCATTAAACCTGGTTTAACCCACCATTTTGTTTATAAAATGTCCGTTCCAATTAGGGAATATGACGCCGGCTTGCCAAAAATGTTCTGTGTCGGATTGTGTTCCCCTGATTCAGTCGAATGTTATACGGATTTTCCTTACTGGTCCCTTCCTTTGATCGATTCGAACTTTTGTTGTCACTTTTATTTATTGAAATTTATTTTACATTTACATAAAACTTTATGTATTTTCTTCCAAAAATTATCCAGATATGAACAAGACACAAAATAGTGTTGGTAATCTTCAGTATTCCCGCAGAAATCACAACGATTGCTATTAGCTACTTTCCATTGAAATAAGAGTTTTCTTGTCGGAATGATATATTGTAAAAGTTTCCACTTAAAAACTTTCAATTTATTTTCTTCTATAAACGAAAAAATAAATTTGTATATTTTACCTGTAAACAATATTTCTTTTATATTAAAGAAAGTTAACCATCTATTAAAACCTATTGATTTCTCAAATTTGTAATTTATAAAAGATTCTGTAGCCTATTTGATTCAACTGGATATTTATAAATGAAGCTATTGTTGGTTTTATTTTATACAGCTATATGTACCCAGTGTAATTCCACAGGAAATGTTTGTGATAACGCTGATACAGGGACGCCATGTTTAAATGGGGCCAAATATTGTATGACGTCTGTGATACAATCTAAAGAAAGAGCAGTAGTCAGGAAGTAAGTGGCAAAAATTATATTAGCAAGCGAACGTTAACAAGGCATATCGAAAATCAAAGGTCAATAAGGTATGTCATTACACCAATAAGATAGATGGAAACAATAGAAATTGAAAAAAGTTAACCATACACTTATGTTTTTATCGGTAGGCCAAACTTTCAAGATAAAACTTGAGTAACTAAAGTCTAAAAAATAGAAATTACAATAATTCTATCATTACAAATAATTTCATCAGTTAGAAAAAAAAACGTTTGAAGTGCATAAAAACCACATTCCTATTGCTATTGCATACCACCTGAAATGTATGAAGAACAATTCTTGAGCACTAAATAATTTTACAAAACACCTAGCTCTACAAAATTTTTCAAAAGTCTCACTCCTTTATTCCATTATAAAACTTATCAGTCAAAACAAAAGTTCCTGCACGTGCAAATCAAAAAAAGGTAAATGTTATGAAAAATGAAATATATACGCTGTATGACGGGTGTGGATAACCATCGAGTTCGAGTTAGTGTTCGAATTAAAGTTCGAGTTCGAGTTACAATTCGAATTAAAGTTCGAGTTACAGTTCGAGTTAAAAGTCGAGTTATATTTAACTCGAATTGTTGTTTTTCTAGTACCATATATCGAGTTACGTTTCGAGTTAGCGTTAATATTCCAGTTATAGTTCGAGTTAAGATTGATTTCAATATTTTTCTTCTTGTATTATTTCTGAGGTAATGACTAATGACTAAAAATTAGATAAGGAATGTATGCTGGTTGTTCTAAATAAGACTGAAACGATAGTCGAAATGCATTTGGCAATATATTATTGTCTGGAATCCCTCAGTTTTCTATGATATGATCCACATTAATTTTGCTCTTCTACTGTAAGCGCTCTTAAATAAAAACAGTTCGATCTATAGTTTAAGTACCGGAAGTAAAAAAGGTTATGCATTTTTGTTCTAAAAAGTTGTCGAAGTGACGACAAAAACAAACAAAACTCAAGTTTTTAATAATTTCATACTTTGATGTTAAAAATAAGTTTCACGGACTAAGAAAAAATGTACAAATTCTTTTTTTCCGTTCAAGAGTAGGTCTTTCGAATTAAAAAAAGGCTAAGAGAACCCAGCCACAGATTCTGTTTCGATTTAAATCTATTTTGTAACGACTCTCAAGAACCGGCCATTCCAAACAACATGAAGACTTTACCAGGGAGATATCTTTGTATAAACTGAGTTCTTTTGTTTGACCAATATAAAACAAAAGGCACAGAGACTGAGCCTGTATTCCCATCCAAAAATTGCTTCTAGGCAATGCCTGCATGTAAATGATTAAAGCTTTTCTATTTTTCTATGATTCACTACATGTATAATAAATTTCAGAAAAATAATGCTAAAATTATATCCCTATACATATTACATTCATTATACTTGTCAAGTAATATCAAGTTGGAACTGAAGCTGAACATTCATTACCCGAGTCCAATTTGATTGTTTGCTAAGACTTACTTGAATGCATATGGTTTCAAAGCAAATGATCAAAATATTATTTCCACCATGAGTCTAAAGTTTAACCCTGGTCCGCACTGGCAGAAAATTAGTAATATAATGTGAAAGGAGTCCCATACCATAAATTATTAAGTACAGTTTAGATAAAGTTGGTTGAATTGTTTCAGAACCGAATTGAAAATAATTTCACATAGGGTCCATTGTTAAAATATGTCCCTCGCTGGCAGCTATACTTTTTATAGGATCGGAAGAAAATGTGCAGTTTTGTTACAGACTTTTCATACATCTCTCCTGTAAAGTTTTGTTGAGTTTCAGATATGATGAAAATATCAAAAGTTAACACCGGACAACGAATTACTGGGCCCAAGTGATGTCAATAGCTGACGCTGATTTTTCGGGTCAGGTGATAAAAATAATGTCTTTATGAATATGAAAATATCATACCAATAGGGCAAGTTTGTAAATTATACCACCAATTAAAATGCATCTAACAGGATTATGTCCAAAATTTGCGTTTTCAGAAAGGGAGCGAGATCTTTGGTTACGATTTCAACAAGTCATTTTCCAAACTAGCAAACATCTCCTACATTATTAACTGATATGTCAAAAACGGTCTGATAAGCTATAAACCAGACAGAACTTATTTAGATATCAAAAGGAAACGATACACTCATTAAGTTAAAATCAAAAATAAAAAAAGCTTAGTTTTGAATCTATTAATAGCAGTTTTAATCTTTTCAAAAAGAAAAGTTAGAGTGATGTAACTTGTCTTCTCCATATATCCCAATAAATGTTGCTTCTCGCTGTGGTGTGCATCCCTGTTTCCAAAACTGATTTTTTATTGGGATTTTTTTACCTATTGACTTTCTTTTTTTTTTTAATTGTTAAATGTTTATACAAATAGAACCGATTCAATAAATCTGTCCCCACCGTCAGTTTGTGACGTGTAGATCTTTTGTCAGCTTCTGTGTTTAATAAATTACCACAATGTCATCAAATGTGGACGGTTACAGACAATATATTGTATACATTCATACACAATGTAGTATTTTGTCATCTTTTTACAAAGGAACTGTCAAATATTGATGTAGAAGCAAACAACATAAGTTGCATTTGATTGGTCGGGAAGTTCAGATAGGGACAGATTTATTGAATCGACCCTAATAATTTTTAGAATTAATATAATATGACGACGACGGCACCGTCACTCCATACCTATTGGAATCATTTGGCTGTGAGCTTCATGGTAAATAAAAAAAGTATATCATTATTTAAGTCGATTGACTGTATTATTATTTCCTACGCATTAAATTTTATAACAACAAGTATTAAAATGTGTCAGTTGGGTCATCTTTTCAGATTTTCTCCTCTGAAAAACGTTTATCATGCGTGTCCATTCCTTGAAAACATTGGCAAACGCATTTTATTTAAGTATTCCTAGATTTTTACGTTTAACTCGATAGTTCAAATTGTAACCCATTTTTCGAGTTGACTCGAATATTAACTCGAACTGTAACACGAACTTTATCTCGAACTGTAACTCGAACTCGAACTTTAACTCGAACTGTAACTCGAACTTTAACTCGAACTCGATGGTTATCCACACCCCTGTATGACATCCAGCGTATAGAAACTTAAAAGTTTTTAAAGTGCGGCTACATCAGAGGAGTCAATTTATTGAAACGCATTCTGCATTGTATAAAGTCTTAGAATGTGTACTGTTTTATTTAAAAGTTTTCAATATTTTGGGGAAACTTAACACCTATTCACCAAAAGTCTAAACGGTCATCAAGGTTACAGGTGTCCTAAAGGCAAAAGTATGAATATCTTGCATTGTAAGACACATTTTTCTGTTTGAAGAAATATGTTGCAGGTGGAGAGCAGTGGTATTTATTTGTCATCCAGTGGACCACGGTGTTTATTGTTTTTTATATGTTTAAGTTGCAAGTTCGATTTTGAAAGAATATTTATTACCAACTTCTATAACTATCCGAGCAATGTTTATGGCAGATGTCATGTTCGAACAATAGCATAGTGTAATGGAGAAGGAACGTCTTTGCTTCATCCAAATTTTCTGACTTTTGTTTACGTGATTGTCCCCAATATTAAAGTTTTTGGTCAAAAGAATCTTTTAAAATATGACATTGTTATCTATATTGACCAACAGGAACATACAATGTATATAATTTGGGAAAGGAAGAATAGCGATGTTCAAAATTATTTGGATTCCAAATCACAAGCATATTGCATCCATTGTGTTAAATATTTGGTCGTTACTTTGTATTGTTTTTCAAGTCTTCCTCCTTCTGGGTCATCACATATCCATTATCATTGATTTGAATGTCTCTAAAGGTTCCAAAGAATAAAATTTCAAGAAAAACAGCAAACTACCATGTCAGATTTGTCCATGATCTTTGAATAAGTAAATTACTTATCATTCTTCGAAATGTTCAGGCATGTCATGTCAGAAGAAGTAACACATTGTCTGGTAAATTCTGAGATACTATCAAAGATTGATAAATTTGAATTATTCTAAAAATTTAAACATACGAAAATAAGCCAAGCTGTTCGTCTATTTGTTTATCTACCATCTGCACTCTGAAAAAACTCATTTTTGTATCAGTTAAAGTTTTTAAGAGGGATCAAAAACACAAACTTACACTGACTTGGGGCATACTTATGAAGGGTACAACAAAGGAACATAACATGAATAGTAAATTGTTCATTCTGCTTTTTTTTTCAGATGTGCAGGCGAAACCGACTGCAAAGCTAACCATATTGGAGCACCAGAATGTCTCTTGGTGGACCAGGGCCCTCTTGGCTTTGCTTATGACTGTCATTTTTGTTGTTTGGGATATAATTGTAATAAAGGCCCAGATCTGATACCACCTTTAAATACACATTTTAATAAAACCTCGTGATTTAAGTCAAAACTTTGCTTTGTCTTATTCTTGTTTTATATATCCCTATAAACCAATCGGCCTTTTGAAAAATTAAGGACCTGGATTAGTGTGTAACTGTCATAATGCATATCATCTCCAAGCCTCAGAGCTGTCATGTCTCAAGCATGTTGAGTGAGACTTGTATTTTTATGAACACTTATTCCAAATTCATTTGATCCCTTCCTATTAATTCATTTGGTCTTTTCACCTTGTCTTTGATTTTTATCCTTGAAGATCTTGACAAATCTCAAAACTTTTCAGGTCTGTAGCATATAATTTGTGTTAACTCGCATCGTCCTAGTGTTTTGATTCTTGTATTTCATTCCTTTTGGTAAGCTTATTCCAATATGTGAACAACTTTTGGTCTTATTAATTCTCAGTTCATTCAATTCTTATTCAAAGTTAACAATAAGCATAGTTCTAGTTCGAAACAATTTTATTTACGGTGGAAATACAGGAAATTTGCATATCTGATATTGGATGTTGAAATAGACAAAATAAAGCTTTTTAACTACCAGAAGAAATGCAAAGGTATGGAATTTAATAATTCCCTACGTCGATTTGGTCATTTGAACATCTCAAGTCTTACCAGCAATAACAGGACCAAAGAATAAAAAACTGCAGTAAAACCATAATGATCAAAAGAAACAGTCATAGCAATGCAGCTGAGGACCTTCTTCGCTAGCCAAGGGTTACGATCCGCTCCTCTCCTACGAGCGGATCGTAACCCTTGGTTAGCGAAGATGGCTGAGGACTGACTCACCTTAGTTTTTAACTCAAGTCAATAGACATGATCTAAGCACAATATATATATACTAAAGACAAACTAGAAGAACTATCGATATAAATGACTACCACTATTTTTTTTTCGGGCAATCAAATTTATTGTTCATATTGTAAACCAAAAACATTGGTTAACCTGTGTCACTCATGCATGAAATGTAGGTCAAAGTGGCATATTTTCATCAGGAACCTAATGACTATCCAACCACGTGGCGAGGGAATAATGAAGAGCCAACAATTTATATTCAAAATTAACAGGGGATAATCAAAACATATACTGAGGGTCCATTTTTAAACCATGCCCTTGTTTCAGATCATCACTTAATTGAACAAAACTTTTCAGAAATGATGTGAAAACACCGAGGACAAGCATTTGTGCAACTCAAAAAATAAGCACACTGACGAATTATTCTTTTTGCTCAAATTTAGCTATTGACAGTGTTCTAACACACTGAACTATCAATATAACATTATTCAAAGTGACCGACCATAAAATTCGGTTTGATGCCCAAATTGACTTTTATTCCATTTTTTTACAACAATTGTTTTATGTATGCATAATCTTTTTTTAACAAATGAGGTCTAAAGAAACATTAAGTTTTCATACTGTGGTGAAACTGGGGTCCGAAGATCCTTTTGACGTCTCATGAAATCTAAACGTACAATTCATACAGAAGCTAGTTAAAAACAAGAAGCTCCCAAGAGCCTGTATCGCTCACCTGGACCATGGCCAATACATAAATTCAAATAAACTTCTATGAAAACAAACATTTATGTTATATGATCCAACTTTAATAATCTATTTTCCCTATTGACTGCCATTTTGAATAAGGGGTGGATCTGCAGGACACAATTTTAAAGAAAATTTAGTGTTATGCAAAAGTTTATTTCCAACTGGCCAAACGGGTTTAAAGAAGATCTTTAAATATACTTTATATATCTTTAAACTATGTTTCCCATTGGTAAAATGAAGAGTGCTGTGAGGCATTCCAATTGGTAGCAAGTTTGCATAAGGTGCAGACTTGAAGGACATCTGTTTTGAAGGGGACCACCTAAGATACATTGTGATTAAGTTTTATTCTAACTAGCGAAGTTGTTAAAAAATTCTTTGTATGCTCTTTCCATACAGTTGAGTAATATATTAAGTTCCCCGCAAAGGGCCATGTTGGATGACGTATAAGCACCGAAGTCACAATACTTAGTCAGCACCTCATAAGCATCAATCATGCCAAGTTCTTTTCAAATCCATTCAGTGGTTCTCAAGGCTTATTTCATCAACTACTCACTTATGGCTTTATTTACTAAGCAAAAGAATTAAGCAGGCTATGAGGCCAAGAAACTGCTGCTAAATTGGTGTCAACAAAGCTTAAAGTAGCAAACATTAACATCCCTAAATGACACAATACATATATATAGAAAAAATATTATGACATGAAATAAGGTGAAGATTAAGAAAGTATTTTTGCAAAAAATTGTAGAAATTTGCACAAAAACACTGTTTTTGCTCTTAATTGTGGAAGAAATAATTGTTTTAATGAAGTGAAAGCAGGGAATTTCTCTAAAGCTTAAAAGAGAAAAGTTAACTAAAGAAGATTTGAACACAGAATTTAAAGGGAAATAACCAATAAACAATATGGCATGGAAAAAAAATTAGTGAAAAAGGCAAATAACTCCTGCACAGGCCTTTGGATTTTCTTCAAAATTTCAGAGTATGTAGATCTTGATATGCTGAACATTTTTCTAATTTACACTTTACCTTTATCTGTTACAGTTTTTGAAATAAAAAATTAATAAAAATGAATAAATGTTGAAAATTTTAAGGAAAAAGGGATATTAACTCTGAGACAGGTTGTCAGATTTTCTCCAAAATATTACACAGCAGAAAGATCTCGGCATTTTGAACAATTCTACATCAGTCAGAATTTTGATATCTGCAACGGTTTTGGAGTTATTTGCCAAAACAGCAATTTACCCCCATGTTCTATTTTTAGTAACAGCGGCTATGTTGTTTGGTCCTCGGACTAACCGAACACATTTTTTAAACTACATACCCTGGTAATGACCCAGGCTAAGTTTTGGTTAAATTGGCCCAGTGGTTTCAGAGGAGAAAAATTTTGAAAAAAAAGTTTTAATACGATGGACAGACGGACGATGGACGCCAAGTGATGGCAAAAACTCACCCTGGCATAGTCAGGTGAGCTAAAAACACTCCACATTTTTACTGTGGTTTTGCACATGCTTTTGTCCTTTTGATTTCGACTATTGAGAATTCTGTTCGGTAATTTTGTTACTACCCTCTTGTAATTTCAGTTTCCATCAATTAGATGATGTTTTTTTAATGAATAATCCTCAATTTAAGGCTTATCTTAATCTTTATATACTCAAATGAACTTGAAATTTAAAAAGAGACCACTGATACACCATCATAAACATCATACCAGGATTTTGATAAAACCATATCTTCAAACGCAATGATTTTGACATTCCAACATTGAACTTCCCGTTTTTGAGCAGTAATATTCCCTATATCCGGCATATGATGTCTACACCAATTTTGCTTAAAACTAAGGAGTATTCCCCTCATGCATAGCTCTACTCTTAGCTGAACTTTGGCTTTTCTATTTGGATCATTTTGGTTATTTGTTCTCTGTCAGCTTTTACACGTTTTTCGTTTCATGTTAAGGATGGTCACTCCTCAAGTTTATTATATCAAGGATTTAAAATTAATATCTTTATTCGTTAGAATATGGATCATACATCATTTTAAGCAAAAAATATTGATAGGTCAGTGTGGCCATTTTTGAGATTTAAAGGCCTGAAACTTTGGCGGGAAACCGAACTTCTCTAGACTTTGCATTTACTTTGCATTAAGGTGATCAACCTTTGAAATGCAATGAAGGAATCAAATTTTGTCAGAAGTCTATTGAAGATGTGTACTATCATATTTTGAAAAGAAAAGTGGGGGTCAGTGTGCAAAATTTTATAATGCATCATGATGGATAAAATAAGAGAATTCCGAAAGTCAGAGACAGTTTCAAAAACCTGAGGAGTGACCATCCTTAACATTAATTTCGGTATATTTGTTATTCACAACTCATACACTGTTGTGTGCCTGTAGTTTGTACAGCGAAATTGTCAACTAATGAGATAAACGGGCAAAGACTATGTCGGATTTGTTTTGTTTTTTTTTTTTGTTTTTTTT
>MJUU01056973.1:0-20768 GCA_002080025.1 Modiolus philippinarum | reverse complement strand
CTGTATTGGGTTTTATTCGCGTGTTTATGATACTATAGGGAAACGGGATAGAGAAAGGGGAGGTTTGGGTACCCATAAACCGGTTTAACCCTACCACTGGCTTTTGCTGGTGCCGGTACCCAGTCCGGCTATCCCGAGTTCCTATCGTTATTTATGTTTGTCTCTTGTTTTCATTATTGTTTTTCTGGTGCAGTTTGCTTGTAAATTGTGGCATGTGATTGTAGTTCCTGGCCATTGTAGGTGGTTGCTGTTTTCCTGTTTTTGTAATGCCTGTCGTTTCTTTTTCTTATAATAAACCTACTAGAAACATTTTTTTCAATTACTCTTCTATTACCTGTGATGCTGATTTCGAGAAAAAAACTACCCTAGCAGCTGAGAATGTTCCACTTCGCGATATCGCTATGACCCTGGCGGACATATATTAACGGGGAATCTAAACATCATTGAAGATAAAGAAGTTCGACAATTCTTTCGAAAAGGGCCTAAATATCGCCCACTTTTTAAAATAAACTGGCAATCTTGTTGATGCAGTTACTAATTATTGTAAAAAATGGTGCAAACGAGAAAGTGCAGACCAACATGCTCTAAATTTGTTTAAAGATAAAATTATAACAAAGGTCACCAACAGAATAGATTTTTATAAATATAATTATATCGAGTCTTCTCCTAAGCTTTCTGTAAAAAGAATTTAGTCAAAATTGAAGGAACTTGGTCATAATTTTTTGTACCTGTTGACGAGGCCTCCAACAACGTTGCTATCGTTTGAAAGAAATATTATATCGATGTCCAACAATACGAACTGGACAAGTCACCAACTTTCAGACGTACCAATTGGGACGAAAAACATTAACGAAACAACATTATAAGGATACAGATATGCTTAAAGTTCCACCTAAAGATAACACCTTGCCTACAAAAATCTCTTCAAACATAGTTTTATTTCGGCTTCTAGTAAGTGTTCTACTACTAATTTATCTATCCATTTAACTAGTTTACTTGTATAAAGGAATTGGTTATTAAATACTGTGAAAAAAAATTATTATTGTTCCTGGACATGTGATGATATAATAAATGCACTCAATTTTTTGCTGGACAACATTTTTGTTCGTTTTGGCAACACTATTTATCAACAGGTCATAGGTATTCCCATGGGTACAAATTGTGCACCTCTCATTGCAGATCTTTTTCTGTTCTGTTACGAAAGAGACTTCATGAAGAAACTTCAAAAAGGAAACCATACCAAACAGTGATAATCTTATTTCTATTTTCAATGATAACAGCAGGTATATTGACGATATCCTTACTATTGACAATCCTCAGCTTTTAGATTATGTAGACATTATTTACCCACAAGAACTGAAATTAAACAAAGCTAACAATGATTCCAAATACTGCCCTTTTCTGGATCTAACCATCATTATTGACGCTGGTAAAATAAAAGCTAAAATATACGATAAAAGGGATAATTTTGATTTCACTATAGCTAATTTCCCTTTTCTTGACGGCGACATCCCACAAGCTCCGTCATACGTATTGTACATTTCTCAACTTGTACGAATCGCACGTGTTTGTTCTACTCTTGACGATTTTAATGAATGTAACCTTACTATCACAGTCATACTTTCACAACAGGGTTACAGATTTCGTAAGTTGTTGAATACCTTTAAGAAGTTTTATAACAGATATGAATATTTAATATCTAAATATGGCGTTACTCGCAAACAGCTTATTACTAAGGGCATTTCTTATCCTTGTTTTTACGGTAATGTTGTTAAAAAATGCCAGAATCTGATTAAAAATCCAGAAAAGCTGGGACGTAACTTACATTCTTTACGTAATAGGGGATATTGACAAGATACTCTGCTTGCATCCGATAAATTAGCTTTGAGATCTAGTGACCTGAAAATTTTAAATACATACTGGCCTCTAACTGATACTATCGATGTCTATTGAAATATATGATGATTCTTGACCAAATCCTGCTGGAAGTTTTGAGTTTGATTTTTCTTCAGTAGTGCGGCAGTGTTTTACCAGCAGACTAGGCTCCTTTTGCTAGCCGGCAGTTTAACGGCGAGTACCCCTTGACCCAACTTTCATAATATTACGTATTGCCATATTCTCTCCTTTCAAGATTGTGGTCATGGATTTAGTAGTCTACCTGTATTGGGTTTTATTCGTATGTTTACTTAACTATGGGGAAACGGGACAGCTAAAGGGGAGGTTTAGGTACCCATAAACCGGTTTAACCCTACCGCTGGCTTTTGCTATTGCCCTCACCAATTCCGGCTGTCCCGAGTTCCTATCGTTGTTAACGTTTGTCTTTTGTCTAATTTGTGTTTTTCCTGTGTAGTTCCTAGCAGATTATGGCATGTAATTATAATTTTCAGCCATTGTAGGTGTTTCCTGTTGTCCATTTTATTTCATTGACATTGCCAACATTTTATCGATTTACTCCTAACCTCTATCATATATTATAGTTTCGGAAATAAATAAAGAAGAGGCGTAAAAAATGTAAAATTTTCGTGATTAAAGGTCAATAACTCTTACATGGGTTTCGGAATTTCTTTCAAAATTGAAGGGTAGGTAGATCTTGTGATGTCAAAAATTTTATCAATTTACACTTGACCTCTATCTTTTATAGTTTCTGAGATAAAAGACGAAAAACGAAAAAAATTTCAACTGTTTGTGATTAAACGGCAATAACTCTTACGTGGATTTCAGAATTTCTTTCAACATTAAAGGGTAGGTAGATCTTGTCATGGCAAACATTTCATCAAATAACACTTGACCTTTGTCTTTTATAGCTTCGGAGATAAATAACTAAATGACAAAACTACAACTTTAAAACATTTTGTGATTTAGGGCAATAAATCTTATATGGGTTTCGGAATTTCTTTCAATTTTTTTTTATCAATTTACACTTGACCTTTATCTTTTCTATCTTTTATAGTTTCGAAAATAAATGACGAAAGACGCAAAAATTGTAATAGTATCGTGATTAAAGAGTAATAACTCCTACATGGGTTTCGGAATTTCTTTCAAAATTGAAGGGTATGTGGATCTTGCCATTGCAAACATTTTATTAATTTACACTTGACCTCTATCTTCTTAAGTTTTACGAATTACA
Organism: Modiolus philippinarum; assembly: GCA_002080025.1. Lineage (NCBI taxonomy): Eukaryota > Metazoa > Mollusca > Bivalvia > Mytilida > Modiolidae > Modiolus > Modiolus philippinarum. Next base: position 17,641 of record MJUU01056973.1, on the reverse strand, counting down.
AGACTAAACAGATGAAAATGTAAAAACTTTTACATGGGTTTTGGGTTTCCTTCAAAATTGCAGGGTGGGTAGATATGGTCATTCTGAACAATTTTACAACGTCTTAAGATTTTTGATATCTGTGACGGTTTTGGAGTTATTGGCCGAAAGCAGCAATTTACCCCTACGTTCTATTTTTATTAACGGCGGCCATGTAAGTTGGCCGGCGAAAAATCCCACATTAGTTTGAGAAGCCATACCCTGGGAATGAATCAAGCAAAGTTTGGTTTCATTTGGTTCAGTGGTTTCAGAGTAGAAGATTTTTGACATTGTTGACGGACGTACGACGGATGCATAGTTTTTGCAAAAGCTCACATGGCCTTTAAGGTTAGGCGAGTTAAAAAAACTGGCTTTCTCTGTCTAAGAGAAATATTCCATTTCGTTGAAAGCACGTTGAACTTTCAGTCAGAGAAGTGTCTGTAGAAAAACCGTGTTTTTGTTTTCCATTATTTTTTGGTTTTGTCTTTTATTCTTTTATTCATTTTTAACTATTCTGTTCTTTTCTTTTTATTGAAAATGGGGATGTTTCTTGTTATCCACTTTTATACATGAACACTCTAGTACTATAGCTCAAATAACAAAATATCGAAGTTGAACAATATATTTTGACTATATCAGTTTCATAACTTCTCAAGATATAACTAATTTCCATGACGAATGTTCATACTGCTTGCTTTTAGAAAACCCCATTTATTACTCAAATGTTCATGTACATACGTTCTCCCTTACTTACTTGGAATGTTACATTTGAGAATTTTGTGTAAATGTTAAGTGTCCTTGTTCATCTGTGTTACTTCCGCTTTACTATCTTCTCCAAATTAATTCATTTCCATAATGAATGTCGATTCTACATGTCTTTAGATAAACCAGCAATTGCCCGTAGTGTCTTCTACGTACGTTAACACCACAATTGACAATACAAAATATTTGAGCTTTTCATATTTAAGATAATTAAGGTTTAGTCATAATCCAAAAAAGGAAATCTGGTAGACAGAAAAAATTTTGTCGGAAAAATACTCATCACGAACAATGACAATTAAAAGGCTTAGCCGTTAATTCGATGTGAAAAAAAAATCTTTGTTCTACGATGAAATTACTAAAGGTAACGACCTGCACTATAAGTAATAATTTAATTATTTACTTCTTTTCTGCAACACATGAATTTCAGACTCGGGTATAACATCAATCGTGAGGTCAATTAATGTAAAAACTATCAATGACTAAATACCGAAGTTACTGTGAATTTATTTTCTGCATATGCGCTTTTCGACAATTTATGTCTCTTCAGTGCAGAAGGAATAATAAAGTGAAGGGAGGTTTAAGTATGTTTATAAGGCAAAATTTTAATATAATGTTGTATACATACTAGTGTATGACAAATACGAATACAAAGCAAAAACCAAAAATCATAAATAAAAAATACATAGAGATATAAGAATCATATACAGACAGAGAACTGACACTACGAAGACGAATTCGAAACAAACATAGCATAAAAAAAGTAAAAAAAAACAACCAAAAACAAACAAAAAAAAAAGATGGAGCACTTACTTTGTGTTCCCTTAAAAACAGGAGTGCATGATAGTCTTGAATGAAAATAAATAGACTCAGCTGATCTACTCTAGTTTTGGTTCACTAATGGTGTCTTATCGTTACGGAGGCAGTAATTCAAAAATTCAAGACTTGAGAGGGCTGACAAAAAAAAAATAAGTAAATAGATAAAAAAAAGAAAAAAAAAGCCTAAAAAAATTCCTTACAGGTACAATTTCAGAGTTTAGTGGAAGAACGTACACCAAACTTTACGTTAAACAATACAACAATGTACCTCTAAGGTGCTTCCTTTTTCCATAACTTCGGTATTTTGTTAATCTTTATCATTTTCATCACTTTAACTTATAATTGATAAAATCTTAACTACTCGAGTATAACATATTTTCTCCTTTTTTCATAAAAGTAAGTATACAGCATTCGCGAAATTATTATTGTTTGTGATTTTAATATATTTCAGATAGATAGAACCTTACCAATCCGCTATATGTAATAAATAAGCATTGAGGGGATATGGAGTAAGTTTATATGAGACAAAGTGTCTACAAGGACGTGGTAAAGATAGTTGTGTTAAGTGTTTCATATGGATCGAAAAGTAAAAATTACTACAAGTATTAGCTTTCCAAAAAGCTAGTCTGACGTCAGCATTCCTTTACTCAGACAATAAATGGTATATTTTGTTTTATGACTTACTAGAATGTCCTGGCTACATATTCGTAACGCTAACTAAACAAAAACTAAAACAACAATGGCGGTTCTCCGGATATTTAAGAAGGACATACTTAACAAACAAACTGGTTTCTTTGTCTTTTATTCCGACAGAACCAGTATAAAAACTTTCTTGAAGTGTGAATGTAGAAATTAATGCGTGTTTATTTATATGCCAAAAGCACGTTTAAAGAATGGTATCTAATGTAATTTAAAATATTATTGGGTAAAAATCAATAAATGACCATCACGATAGCAAGTGTGCATGATAATGTTGTAACCTTATATATAATCAAATGAACACGTTATACTGTATTTACCGTCATGCAATGCAAAAATGGACACTTTACCGAAATGCAATGCAAAAATCGACGCCTTACCGAATGTTCATTTTTTATTCTAATACTGTCTGACGCCGTGACGTCAGACAATGACTATCTTATTTAGAATTTCTTTCTAGAGTTTTATGAAATATATCCATACATTCTTTAATTTTCTACGCTGTATATGAAAAGGGTTTTCATAAATACATATGATATTTCCCCAAGACATATATTGAAATACCAGTGGGAGAGTGAATTAAAAAAAATATTTGATGAAAAAAAATCTATAAATCGTTTTGCTGTGTAAATTGATAATTATGTATGTAGCTTTCGAGTATAAAGTTCATTTGTTCATTCAATATTTGTTTATTTCAAAGATTCTATTGTTTTGCCGTCTGAAATTGAATATGGTTTCAGGTTGTTCAAATAACTGCGTAAATGGAAAATTCATTTTATTTGTTTGAAGAATTTTTTGATTACAGTTGTTAAGTGATAACCGAATCGTCAATCCAAAACGAATAAATCCAAGAACAATAGCAACATCGAAAACAACAAGGAAACGGAGACACACCATGAGTACGACAAAGAAAAGAAAAATGAAGACACATACACACACAAAGATGAACAACACGGACCCAATAAAAAACCATGGGTGAGATCAGGTGCACTGGTAGTGTTGATACTTATGAAACAGAAAAGATTAATTAGAAACTTATGAAACATAAAAGATTAATTAGAAAAATTAATTAACTTGAAATTTCAGAAAAAATATTTTTTAATACGCAGTTTTAAGTAATAAGAAGTGTTATGTTAGGTGTTTCCAATGGATTGAAAAGTTAAAATAACTCCAACTTTCTGACAAAAACAATATAATTTACATTTTTTTGTACAAATTCATTAAATCTTTGGACGTGGTCATACCTCAAAGTAAGTTCAAGACGGCTCCTAGCACTGGTTTGAGCCGAATTCTTTGCTGATTTGTCGACCAAAGCTTCATCCATGTCTGAAACTAATTTTTTTCATACAATTTGTTGCTAAAATATCATACACCATTATTACAATTGCAATCAATATCTATTCAGATATTTACGACCTTGAGGTCACTCAGTCATCACATTTTTGAATTTGTGTCAGATTGCAAAACTCCTCTAGTTTTTCTTCAGTTCAATGGCTTAAAGTATTTTGCAAAAGACCCTCACTTTTTATTTCATGAAAATTATCTATAGGTCAAATTAGGACATGTAAGAAGTTTTCATAAAATTCTTGATATATTTTCCTAGCCTTTAGGCAGAAATTAGTTCTTATATGAAACCCATTTCCTGCCAGATTTTAAAAATGAAATAAAAGGGACAAAAGAAAACAATTGCTAAAAATTATAATTGCATGCAATAATCTGCCAGTGAAGTTAAATTAGTAAAGGAAAGATAACACGATTCACTTACAATGGCCGAACATTACAATCACATGCCACAATCCACCAGGGAACTACACAAGAAAAACAATAAAAAGACAAAAGACAAACATAGACAACGATAGGAACTCGGGATTATCGGACTTGGTACCGGCACTAGCAATAGCTAGCGGCAGGGTTAAACCGGTTTATGGACACCAAACCTCCCCTTTATCTATCCAGTTTCCCTATAGTAAAATAAACATACAAATTGTTGTCACATGTACATTCGCTCCATATCCTTTCATATTTTTCTAGATAAAACCCAGTACAGGTAGACCACTAACTCCAAGACCACAATCTTGAAAAGGAAAGAATAAGACAAAATGTAATTTAGAAAGATGGGTCGAGGAGTACTCGCCGCTAAACTGTCGGCCGGCTCAAGGAGCCTAGTCTGCTGGTTAAACACTGTCGCACTACGGAATTAAAATCAAATGTTTTGTATGGTTCTATCCTGTAGTTATTGCATATAGTCGAGTTCGAAAAAGCTCATGGACCTATAGTTTTCTTCTGCTAGTTCATTTAGTTTACAGTGCTTAATCAATTAAAACAGACATTGGAACAACTTTGATTTAAACATCAGTTTTGAGCCTTTTTAGGGTTAGAAATTCGAAATAAATAAATAATAAAAAAAAAACGCTGGAGCCTTTTGACACATATTTGTATAAACTGTGAATGTAGATGTGTAAATGGCGTGGGGCTAAATTTTATTTTTATCGGCCATTCTCATTTCTATGTGTCAGCTCTTCGAAATCTAACTCTTTGTTTGCTGTCTGAGTAATGTACTAAGAATTACATAGTAGGAATTTGTTCTCCGCTATCATATTGTCTTTTTGTCTCAAGGACTTCATCTCTTGACCACTCGGTTCTGTAATTTTGTTAGCAACCCCATTTTTTACAATAAACAATGAAAGGTTATTGAGTAAATGCTCACGAGACTAAGCCTCTAGAAATACAAGGTACCCAAGCAATAAGACAACGCTTTCATTGGTGTGCCTCATCTTGAAGCCACTATGAGGCCTTCAATAAATTAATGGTAAGAGGTCTGTATACTTCAGTTAAGAAGGAGACTTGCCGCTTCAAAGGACTTTCATTGAATTTCAAAAATGATCAATGAAATTACATTTTACTTATGATTCTTTCATGCTTTTTACTATTAAATCAAGAACAGACCGTTTGTTCTTCAGAACAATCACCTTTCGATAGATGTCCCTCCTAGTGGTATTTTAGTTTTCGAGGGTATTCATCAACAAAGCAGGCCAGGACTTCCGTGCTTGCTCTGAAATCGATTGCATTTGGACAGATACATTATCTAAATTTTACAAGTTTGCTAAAAACAAAAATTTTTTTCCATCATGCAAAGCTTTGTCCATAGCTCATTTTAACTCGTTATTTGGATTTTTTTGGTAATTTGTTCTCTAGCAGCTTTATACACCTTTCAATAAACGGCCTGACACAAACTCTATTTGATCTGGAGTGAAGAGAAATAAATTGTCTATAACCAATTTTCTTTTTTTACGGCGACGTCCCCATAGCTCCAATCCACGGATTATACATATCTTAAATAGTATCATTCGCACCCGCTTGTTTTACTCTTGACGATTTCAATGAACATTACTTTACTACGACAGCCAAAACAACAGGACTGCAGAGTTAATAAATTGCTGAATACATTGAAGAGATTTTGTAGAAGATATGAACATTTGATATCAACATATGGCGCTGCTCGCAAACAGCTGATTACTAAGTGCACTTTTATTCTCGTTTTAACGGAAATGTTGTTAAAATACAATAAACCGATTAAAAATATAAAAAAAAGCTTTTTGCAGGAATCAGTTGAATTAACTTGTGGATCCAATGAACTGAGATTTCACACACATACTGGTCTGTAACCAAAACTGACGATGCCTACTGAAATATATGATGATTCTTTACCAAATCCTTGAGGAAGTTTCAAATTGGATTTTCTCCCCTAGTTGAACAGCAGACTAGGCCCTTGAGCTAGCAAGCAGATTAGCGGTGGGCACCCCTTGAAACATCTTTTTGTCCTATTCTTTCCCTTTCAAAATTGTGTTCATGGGGTTAGTAGTCTGCCTGCATAATAGCTTTTTCGTTGGTTGAATAAAGCATAACAACGGGACGGCGAAAGAGGCTGTTTGGGTACTTATAAACCGGTTTAACCCTGGCACTAACTTTTGCTAGTACCGGTACCAAGTCATGCCGTGCCAAGTTTTATTGGTGTTTTTCTAGTGCAGTTTCCTGGTGAAGTGGGCATGTAATCGTGCTTTTCGGTCATTGTAGATGTATCCTGTTTTTTGTGCTTGAATTTGATGACATAATTCGAAAAGGAGACCCTTTTCGTTGAGGTTTATCTGAATTATGCTCCTTGACTCGTCGACTTGTTCTTATACTCCTTCGAGGCTGAATTTTTCCAGAGACCCTTGAAAGCTCATAAAATTGAAGGTGCCAGATCCTACAATCTCACTTATAGATATGTTCAAGACTTTAAGCGTATTTTTACCGTACGCGTACAGTCCGGACCATATGTGTATACTCATTCGGACCGGACAAAGAGGCAATTGCGGTATGATGACTAATGGGTATCTCAAGAAATTCATTCAATACATAAAATATATATGTATGAATGAAATCCAGTATTGTCTACTACACTCTAAAGTATAACAAAACCAGGGGGTGGGTGGGTTCAATCTATTTAAATAATAATAATAAATGTTAGGATGTGATAACGCAACCATGTTCTGACTCGCTTTGTACAATCGATATTAATAGGTGCAAGCTGATAAGTGAAACATGAACAGGAGAACCTTTTATTCAATACTGTATTGTACTTCATATTGTTGGGGAGTCAGTATCAATTTTATTTAGGGTGAGTGCAAAAAAGATATTTGTATTCCTTTGAAGCAATACAAGATACTGTAAAAGGGGAAATTTTCTCGAGGGGTTTATTTTCGCTAATTTCGCGATTGGCACATATTCGCGAAAATTTGATTTCGCGTAAATTTGTTTTTATTATAAACGTAACGAACATTAGTGAGAATCGCGAAAATAAAACCTCGCGAATAGGTTTAAGAATCAAAATCGCGAAATTTAAACCACGCAAAAACCCCTTTTACACTAATCTAACCTCTTTTGCAGGAACACATCTTTCATTGTCAATGCCGTACTGCCGACAATTTACCAAGGCGAACTCCTTTCTCTTTTCATCGTGTCGAAATCTGTCAACTTTTCCATGCTTCAATACATTTCCTCTTTTATCAGCATTTTCATTAGCTGACTGCCGATTGGAAAGTTTCATGAATTGAATCTGTCTTCCCATCCACTTTTTTGTAAAACTTTACATAATATTAATTGAAGAAAAAACAGTTCAGAGTAAGACTAAATCAGATATTTATAACATATATGACAGGGTTTAAATCTCTGCTTTTGTTGAATTATATTCATTTGCATTTTATTACCTAGATCGTACGCGTATGGTGAGACCGTACAGGTACGCGCGTACGATTTTTCAAGTACTTTTAATGCCGCTATATATACAGTACTGGCATTCAGTACATTTCTTATTCTTATATTTTCAGTACACTTAATTCTTGCATCTTTGCAGTAATGTAAAAGGTAGTTACTTTCAGTACTAAACATTGCAGTCATTTCCGGCACTGGAATTAACAGTCCCTTTTTAGCACTGAAAATTACAGTCATATTTCAGTACTGGAAATTAGTCATTTTTCAGTACAGTAATTTACAGTCATTTTTCAGTACTGAAAATCACAGTCACTTTTTAGTACTGAAAATTACAGTCATTTTTCAGTACTGAAAGTTTCAGTCACTTTTTCGTACAGAAAATTACGTTAACGTTTCAATACAGAAGAGTACAGTCATTTTTCAGTACCGAAAACTTCAGTCAATTTTCAGTACTGAAACTTTCAATTTATGTAATGGAAATCACCGTCTTTATCTGTATTCGAAAATTGCAGTCGTTTTTCAGTACCAGTTTAAATTCCAGTGTTTTTCCACTACTGAAATTCAGAATGCTAAAAAGTACATTACTTTACTGCAATTCGGTATTTTTATTAATCATTAATTAATATTTTGACATTGTCGTTATAGCCCTCTGAAGAAAGTATCGGCTCAATGTTTGTCGTGTTGGTCATTCAAAAGGTACTTTTTCATAATTACATTCATTTTTCAGTAGTTTCACCCTTGACTTCGTCCCCTTGATGCCTCTATTGTTTGACTGTTGGTCTCCGGTGGTATTCTGTCGCCAACCTAGTATTCAGTACTTTTGGTGATGGCCTGAAAACCCATTTTTTTTTACACTTTCAATATCTATAATCCGGTAGTATTTACCTTGTCATAAGCTGATTTCGGCTTCTCATTTAAATTGATATCTTTTACCTTTTATACATCTTCCTGTAATAGTTTTCTTTCTGGTTTGAACTGGCGGATCCAGCCTTCGAAAAAAGGGGATTCCAGTCGAATTTTTGTCAGTTTTTGTCGATATTTGCCAATTTCTGCATGAAATTGAACAATTTTTCCAGAAAAAGGGGGTTGACCAATCTATTGATTTGCTCTGCACTGAAGATATATAAGTTGTTGGAATTGCAATCATCAGACCCTAAATTTATGATAATTTCGGTATTAAGTCACTTATTTCACCTTACTATTCTGCATAATCTTTAAATCACACAAGTTATCCCTGACATGTAAGACACATGTAAAACTAGAGGTCTTAATCATCAAGGATAAGCAACAACCAAATTGATGTAAAAATACAGATATCAAAAGCTAAACAATAGGCTCTAAAGAGCCTGTATCGCTCACCTGGACCATAGTAGATACATTTAGTTGAATAAACTTCTGCGATAAAGAGTCTCATTTTCTGTGTAAAGAAAACTTTGTCATATGGTGCAACACTCAACACTCAACTATTTTCCCTACTGTCTATAATCTTGATCAGCACTTAATAAGAAGCATTCATGCTATGTTCAGTTTACATCTAATCAGCCTTTCTCTAGAAGATGATCTTTGTATGCATTTCCCATAGGTTTCAATGCTTAACTAAGTTTTGCCGCTGGCCACCATGTCTGATGACGGATAAAAAAACACCTCATTACTAACACATTGTTTATATAGTGGCATTAAAAGTACTTGAAAAATGTAGGTAAATTGTTGGTAGTGTATCAGTGACTTTTGGCTTGCAAATTTGTCCTGTGTTTATAATACTGATTTTGAAGATCTGACAACATGACTTTTTTTTACATGTTTTACCACATTGTTTGATTATAATTTAATTTTCAGACCTCGTGTTGGTATGTTACAATTAACTTGGCCTTTTTGGTAATTTGGCAGGGGCAAATACTTTGATCGGTTAAAATATATAAAATATCTTCAAATGAAGATACTATAAGTTGATTTCTTTTATCTTTCTTTTCGGATAATTTTTATCTGCACTGAAGAGACATAAGTTGTCGCAATCTGCCAAAATTTAATTTACAGTAAATTTGGTATAATATTGTTACTTATTCATATTTTGTTTTGGTATTCTCATTGTTTTGATTTAAGTTTACATCAGGTTTAATATTTTCTCCAAATTAAATCAATTAGCATGATGAATCTTGTCTTTAGATAACAGATAAACCAGTAACTGCCCTAACTGTCTTCTACGTACGTTGTCCCTTACTTGACGTCTCAAATGACAAAGCTTTTTTATATTGAAAGTAATTAAGGTTTTAGAAATTATTCCAAAAGGAAATCTTAACAGAAATATCCGCATCACGAACATTGATATTACAAGGCTTAGCCATTAAGAAAATTTAAGTTCGAGGTGCAAACAGTGTTCTTTGTTCTACGAGGAAATGTCTACAGGTAACAACCTGCACTATAAGTAATGTTTCAATATTGAACTTCTCTTCTACAACACATGAATCTCAGACTCGGGTAAAACAAAGATCGTTATGTCAATTATTGTTAATTTGAAAAACTATAAATAGGAATAATCAAGTGGAGGGAGGTTAAAATATGTTTATAAGGCAAAGTTTTAATATCATGTATATATACATATATGACAAATATGTTTGAGGGATTTTTTCCAATAGATAAAGATTTTTATCGCTTAAATAGCTGGATTTTAATGGTTCCCGAGCGACGATAATTCTATTATCACTGCACTGCGCTGATATGAACATATTATCGTCTGTTAGCAACAGCGGATTAATATCACGTCGCGTGACGTTTCGTGTAAAAAACCCTGAAGAAAGCGCTATATTTCACCAAAAATTATACGTTTCACATAAAAAATGCGTCTATAGAAAAAGCAACATATATGTGGTATATAACAAAAACAGAATTAGCGATAAAAATACTATTAGTAATTTGTTTTGCTCGGATGGATTTCTCAGCTAGTATTGCATCTCGTGCTAACGCACTTGATGCAATACATTCAGAGAATTCCGTACTCGCAAAACTAATTACTAATAGTATATAAGTAACATTTTTAAGAACCTCGACAATACCAGTAAATAAATTTCCAAATGAATACCGAATCAACAACAAAAAATCATATATCTAAAATCCATGGCAACCATAAGGATCACATACAGGCACAGAACTGAAATAAATAAGACGAAACAAACGGAATATAATACAAAAGCCACAAGAAATAGGGCACTTACAGTGGGAATTCCTAAAAACAGGAGTGTATGATAGCCTTGAATGAAAGTAAACAGACTCAGCTGATCTACTCTATTTTGTGTATTGTAATGGAGTCTAATCGTAAAAAACAAGACATAAGAGGGCTGAAAAAAAATCAATTACATATACAGTTTTACCATTTCATCTAATGCAAATCTAGCCTAAAAAAAGGAATCGAAATATGGCAATGGCATTCTTTCATATATTGTTTATGGAAAGTAAAATGTATGTAAATTATGTATTAAGTAAAATTAATAATTTCTTTGTCACTGTTTTATAAGATTGATACAAATTAATGACGTTTTTTATTATACTTTAATTTATCTTTAATTACGATTTAATTTAAACAAACGCTCAATGTCTTCTTTTTTATATGATTTAGGATTCATGTAGAGAAACGAAAATATCATCATAAAATAATGAACACGGACAAGATATTATTCTTTTCAAATATGTAATCGGAGAGATCTATTCAGAGCAGGACACATAAGTATTTGTTATAACTACTCGAGGATAACATATTTACTCTCTCTCTCTCTCTTTATGAAAGTAAGTATACAGTAAATGCAAAATTACTATTGTTTGTGATTTCAGTATATGTCGGATAGACAGAACCTTACCAATCCGGTATTTATATAAATGTTAAGCCATGAGGGGATATGGCGTAAGTGTACATGAGATAAAGTCTGTACAAATATGTAGTGTAGTAAAGATATAACAAGTGTTGTGATTAGTATTTCAGATGGATTTAAAAGTAAACATCACTATAACTATCTTATTTAGAATTTCTTTCTTGAGATTTATGAAATATACCCCATACATTCTTTAATTATCCGCGCTGTATCTGAAAATGGTTTTTTATAAATACATACGATAGTTACCTAAGACATATATTGAAATACCAGCGGGAGAGTGAATTAAAAAGAATATCTGATAAAAAATAATTAGTTTTGCTGTGTAAATTGATAATTATGTTTGTAGCTTTCGAGAAAGAAAATTCATTTATTCATTCAATATTTGTTTATTTCATAGACTTTATATTTTTGCTTTCTGAAATTGAAAATCGTTTCAGGTTGTACAAATAAGTGCATGAAAGAAAATTTCATATTCTTTAATTCAAGAAATATGAAAGAGAATCTTTTGACTACAGCTCTCTATGGAGTTGTTATGAACATATTCTTACATCGAAGGATACACTTTTAAATCCAGTGTAAGAACCTTTTCTTTAGATACAGATTCATTTAATTAGTATTGTCATGATTTTTCTCACTACTGAATATGCAAACTTGATAAATACCCAATACTCTTATAGGTATGAAAAGGAATCATGTCTTCCCTTAAAGAAATAACTCTGGTTTGCACTTATATTGACATAAATTGAAAAGATCATTAGCATTTAATTTGTAGCTATAAAGATAAAAACATATAAAGAAAAAGTTTGTATGTAATTTAAAACAGAATATATCTCTATTTCAAACTTAATCTTCAAATTAAAAGGCCAGATTAAGACGTTTTTTAAAATATAAAGGGATATTTCCTGTAATATGACATTTCAAATGATGAAATATCCACTAGAACTTACTAAATAATCATTAGTTTTACTTAATCAGCGATATGTTTCGCTTTGCTACCGTGAATATAATGATAATCTTAAAAAAACCTAAAAATTAAAGAATTCACATTTTAAACAAATATTTCATATCAATTGGTAATAAACCATGATCTTATTTGTGCTTATTGGGGGTCTCTGTATATTTTGTGATTGGAAATGATATATTCTTTCGCATGAAAAAAGGTTTAAGCCATTTCAAGCTGGATAAAATGAAATAAATTGCGTCGAATACTTGTGGGAAGTGTTAATATTTTTGCAATTCATGAAACTATAGTTAGTCTCACATGTTTAAAAGCATACTTTCTAAAAACTTAATATTCTGAAACGATATTTTATCAATATTTCTAAGACAGATGTTAATTTCATAAGGTAATCAGACCTCAAAGAAAACACAGTAGAATAAATACAAAAAATACCGAAGTTGCATAAAAAGCAGTAAATTTCGTTATGCTGTACACGTGTTTCAAGGAGTTACCTCTCTTCAGCAGCATTAAAATGAAATAATATGTAAAGCCATAATCCAAAACTAGTCAGAAAAGAAGTACTCATTAAAAAAATAGCGAAATAGGAAGCAAAAACCAGTACCAAGGACAACTACCGAGTGCCATACACGGAATGAAGGCTCAGTATTTTTAGTGGTTAGAATTTTGATAAAACCTCAAGAAATCTTAGAAATTCTGAAAAACGGAAAATTCTGCATATAATTTCGACCAAAACAACCATACAGACACCTTTCAAAAAGATTGGCCTTCTGTTGTGTAATACACACAGTAATTTGCATTAAAAGGATTTTTTTGTCATTTAGAGCCTGAATATTATAAATTTTACCTAATGTTTTTGGGAGGGTGCTCATTTTGATATTTGTAAACCCCAAATAAGTTTGAAACTTTTTACACTCTATTTGTTGCTAACATATCATAAACTATTATTGCATTTGTAATTAATAGATATCTTTTCAGATATTTTCAACCTTGAGGTGACTCAGCCATCACATTTTTGAATTAGTGACAGATTTCGAAACAACTCTGGTTTTCTCAAGTTCAATGGATTAAAGAATTTTGTACACAGGCCCCCACTTTTTCTTTTTCTTTTCAAATTAACACTTATAAAGTTTTCATAAAATTCTTGATATAACTTCTTAGCCATTAGACAGAAAAGATAGTTCTGATGTTAAGCTAAGGGAAAATCCAGAGAAATACAAATCCCGTCAATTTTTTTAAAGTCTGGTTTCCGCATTAATGAACTTATATATACTTTTCACCATTTGATCAAGTCCAAAGTGCTTGATCAATCAAAAAGGTTTCAAAGCATCTTTGATTTAAACAACGTCAGGAGTGAGCCTCCTTATGGTAAGAAATTTGAAATGTTGAAAAACTTAGAATCCACACAATTTCTACCAACGAACGACAGATCATTACTGAAAGGAAGTAACAGCAATAAGAAAAATAAATTAATTAAAAAAAAACGTGAATTTCGCAGTGTTTGTAGGGGAGAAGTGGCTTTATTATGTATTTTAAGACTAAAAAAATCATAAATTGCCTAAATCTATATTCATTGTAAACACTATTAAATTGATACCAAATTCAATTTATCAATGGAACATTATGGAACCAAATAGATGAATTTTAGGTTAAAGCAAAAATATAAGAATTTGAGATGATGTGCTTCAAAAAATAGCTCTTTTCTGCGTATACAAATAAATAATATTACGTTTTGAGGACATAGAAGGACTGACAAAAACGTCTGGTCAGAAGTTGGTGGAGGGGGTGCAAGGAAAGTGATTCCAACCAACTATAATAAAAACAAGAGGCTCTCAAGAGCCTGTATCGCTCACCTGGACCTTGGCTGACATTGATAAAAAGCAATTCCAATAGGAAAAACAAAACATAAAATTTAGTAGAATACTTTTTTTTGTCTTAAATTACAGTATTCTTGTTTGGTTTCCATGGCAACCCAAAGATCCACCATCCATTACAACCAATAACAGAACACTATTCAAAAAAAAATTGGACAGGGGTTCCCCTTATAATCAAGGTAATACATATTGCTGCAATTAAAACATTCAGACCACAAGTCAAATAAAAATTAAAACATTTGGGCAGAGGTTCCCCTTAAAATCAATAAGGCTAATGTAAAAACTATGTTCCAGATGGTGGCCATCTTGGATGAGGTACAGACCTGCCAGATACATTTTTTGGATGGGACCACCTAAGCACCATTGTGGGACCATTGTGGCTTATTTTGGTTCTAATTGGACTAGTAGTGTCTGAGAAGAGGATCTTTGAATGTATATTGCATAGGGTCCAATGTTAAAAATATGTTCCCAATGGCAGCCATCTTGGATGAGGTATGGACCTGCCAGATACCTTTTTAGGAAGGGACCATGTGAGGACCATTGTGACTAAGTTTGGTTATAATTGGACTGGTAGTCTCTGAGAAGAAGATCTTTGTATGCCTTTTCCATTGAGTCCAATGTGAAAACTTTGTTCCCCGCTGGCGGCCATCTTGGATTAAGTACGGACCTGCTGGATACATTTTTCAGAAGGGACCATCAAAGGACCATTGTGACTAAGTTTGGTTATAATTGGACTGGTAGTTTCTGAGAAGAAGATCTTTGAATGCCTTTTCCATAGGGTCCAAAGTAAACACTATGTTCCCCGCTGGCAGCCATCTTGGATGAGGTACGGACCTGCCGGACATCTTTTTTGGAAGGGACCATCTAAGGATCATTGTGACTAAGTTTGGTTATAATTGGACTGGTAGTTTCTGAGAAGAAGATCTTTGAGTGTCTTTCCAATAGGGTCCAATGTTAAAACTATGTTCCCTGCTGGCGGACATCTTGGATTAGTTAAGGACATGCCGGATACCTTTTTTAGAAGGGACCATCTAATGACCTTTGTGACTAAGTTTGGTTATAATTGGACGGGTAGTTTCTGAAAAGAAGATCTTTGAATGTCTTTTCCATAGGGTCCAATGTTCAAACTATTTTCCCGCTGGCGGCCATCTTGGATAAGGTACGGACCTGGCGGATACCTTTTTTGGAAGGGACCATCTAAGGACCATTGTGACTAAGTTTGTTTATAATTGAACAGGTAGTTTCTGAGAAGAAGATCTTTGAATGTCTTTCCCATAGGGTCCAATGTTCAAATTATGTTCCCCGCTGGCGGCCATCTTGGATGAGGTACGGACATGCCGGATACCTTTTTTGGAAGGGACCATCTAAAGACCATTGTGACTAAGTTTGGTTATAATTGGACTAGTACTTTCTGGGAAGAAGATCTTTGAATGTCTTTCCTATAGGGTCCAATGTTAAAACTATGTTCCCCGCTGGCGGCAATCTTGGATTAGGTACGGACCAGCCGGATACATTTTTAAAGGGGACCACCGAAGGACTATTGTGACCAAGTTTGGTTCCAATTGGCCCAGTGGTTTCAGAGGAGAAGATCTTTGAATGAAAAGTTTACGACAGACGACGGACGGACGGACAACGGACGACGGACGCCCATTGATGGCAAAAGCTCACTCTGGCATAGCCAGGTGAGCTAAAAACTGTATAAGTACCTTTTTAGTGATATTGTTGAGACAACAGCAAGCGAATATCGAGAAAACAAGGGATTGACAATTACAAAAATCAAAGAGAATTGGCGAAAGCGAGACCACAGAAAAATCAACAAAACCAAACAGCTACAAAACGCAGAAATAAGACAACATTCAAAGGCAAGAAACTGACAGTATGAAAGGTAAAGCATGTCCTTCTCTGTTAGTAGCACCCGTCACACTGTCAGTGAAACAAAACTTGGAAGTTGTCAAAATTATGAGAATTATGGTAATTTGTATATCATATGATGTTTGTGAGCAGATTATACCCCTTTCTTTCGTTCCAAAATATATTATAAAATAACGTTATTTTTGCAGGGACTCATTAGAAATATTGAATAAGACCCATTTATTATATTCACATCTTTGTTAATTTCACATCTACAGATTTTCAATGAAAAGAAGAAAATTCTTTTGATTTGCACCCCTCCCCGAGCTTTCAGATTGTTTTCTGAGTAAAACAAATAAGTACAACTAAAACTGTTTAAACACTTTTGTGACCATATGTTCTATTACTTGATGTTAAATTTCAGTTTCCAATGTATATTATAATCAGGAAGCGTATGTTTCCCTTGAAAAAAAGATAATAAGGCGATATTCAAAAATAAAAACTGCTTAAAAACATAAGGGATATTGCTCACTACACTATTGACAGAATAAAATTTAAAACATATAGGGGCTTATGTTGAAGTATATATTATATGTTGATTATAATGTGCTGTTAGGTTGATCAAAACAGGATATTGTCACACAAAACATACTTCAAATATTGCTGCTGAAAAGGTATCGTTTGCTTCTCCAATTAAAAAGGTATGCTAAAATATGTTTTCCAATATTTTTTAATTTAGCATTATGCTTTGCATTGGTTGCACCCTCCTCTGGGGATCGTAGTAAGAAATAGTTTTTTTACAATTTTTTTAAATTGGGACTCAAGTTCAACTTGTTGCCAACAAAATGTCTGTCAATTTGATTTAGAATATGAATATCATTTACGGGCGATTATTAGGATAAACTAAATTTTGTCTGCTAGCTCTTACAAGAATCTTTCATTTTTTACACAATCATTAAACGCATGGTTCGACTTACACGATTTCGTTCAGATAACCAAATAATAAAGATGGATATCATTCTTCCATTCAAATAGGCACAGAAAATCAACACACAATTGAAAAAATATACAAACAAAAAAAAAATAATATATAAAAAACTCAAAAGAAAAAAAAATAATAAGACCGTCGGAGCCTTTTGAAATTACACTAATTAACTATAAGCTAAGTGTATAAAAAAGATAGTTTCCGTTGCTATTCTTGATAATGTATTAAGAGTTCACTGTTGCTTTGTAAACCATTTCTACAAGACATTGATTGGTCAATCCATACAATTATAAGCTAATTACATGGTTTCTGAGGTATTAGACTTATTTCACTATAACCATGATCAAGCCTATGTGGCTGGTTGGATTAATTTTATCTACAATAGTAACTGGATTTCATTGTTGTTCAATTTATGTAGCTGTCACTTCTTCGGAATTGAAGAAGGTGTTATATTCTAAAATTCAGGCTGACGAAGTCACGGGTGAAATATTGAAATTATCCGGAAACGCAGGGCCGTTCCGGCCGGTTTCTGTCTTTTACTCTCTCTCTTCAATGTGGTGCG
>MJUU01056972.1:0-27821 GCA_002080025.1 Modiolus philippinarum | reverse complement strand
TATATATATATGTGTGTGTGTGTGTGTGTGTGTGTGTGTGTGTTTTCGAAAAAAATAGACTTTTTACTATTCTGAAAGTTCTCTTGATAAACGGTAAATTCCAATTGATCAATCCTTACCAAAGTTTAACACAATGTTTCTTGGCACAAAAGGAAGGCTTGGGTTGGTTTGTCTTATTGTGGCCCCGCCCGTTTTCAAAAAGGGCAAAAAATTAAGGGACAAATTGGGTGTTTTCATATATTGGGCTGTATAGACCGTATCCCGAATCTGAAATGGGGGCTAGAAAATGATTTTGCTGTACTCATAGATATATCAGTAATGTTTGTACATTTTTAAATTGTTTAATATATCTACTTTATGGAGCCATTAACAGTTTATTAAATTTCCGAGGCAAAAGGTCATGATACGTCACGAAAAATGATGACGACTAGCTGTTGTGATAAAATTTGACATCAAATGACTTAATAAATATACAAACTGGAGCAAAAAGGAGCACATGCTAATGTTTATGTATACATAAATTGATTGAAATGTTCGTATTGACTTTTGTTGTGGCTTCTTGTTAAAAATAAATAATACAATTATCTAAATTTTTAATCATTGAAAACCTTTACTTTCCTGACTCGAGGAGCGTTACACAGTGTCACCTCGGAAGATGACAGATAAAGCAAAATAATAGCAATAATAAAAGTATAAGTACATACATTTGTAGTTGATGTAATATGAGATATTTTTTTTTTAAAAAACCTTAAAATTACCGTAAACTGTTCTAAGTCTGGGGTCTCCCATCTGTACATGTACTAATCGAGTAAATTTAAACAGTCTGAATTAAAAATTACAGGCGAATTAGCAGTATGTGGTCATTGAAACAATCAAGCCCCATTACATTGCAGGGCGACAGTTTATAAAGGGTTATAATATATAAATCAATTATAAATAATATAAATATTTAATATATTTTATTTCACATAACCCTATAGCAACCATTTTTACAGCATAAACCCACTTTTATCCAAACAATTTAATCATAAAACAATCCCAACAATTTCTTAATTAAAAATGATTGTTTCTATGTTTAACAATATAATGTTGGGAATCTACTACCAGTGTGGTGATAATTTACCACATGATAGTCATCTTCAGATTCCTCTACTTCCTAGTTTGATTCATAAAGTGTGTTGACTGCGTCATTTCTAAACATCTTTGAATTTATGGTCTTCCAAACGTTTAGATTTTATCTGCACTGATGAGACATAAGTTGTCGAAATGCGCATATGCAGAAAGTAAATTCACAGTAACTTCGGTATTTAGTTATTCTAAATCTATTTTTGCAGTCATCGTCCCCTCCACATGGACATGCATTAGTACAAGGTAATTCTGTACACCTGCTTTAACACATTAATACTTTGCATCCGAATCTCACCTTTTCCTTTTTGGCCTTCGGCATTGGATCATCATAACAATTTTCAATAAACTGTTCAATATCGCGGACAATTTCACTAGGGCACCTACAGATTTCATAGAGCAGACGAAAAAATGTTTGGGTGTCTCCGGAGTGACTGCCAAGGCTAAACCTTGCATTGACAAATAAAACAGCTAGTTCTGACGTTTTGGCCTACCGACATTAAAGTCCTACCATCAGAGAGCATCTGAGGAACATTTGTTTTCCAATAAAATATGAGGAAATTTGTAAGCTGTGTCTTGTTCTCAGGCTCTTAGATGAATTTGTCCCACTTCAGGGTTACTTTGGTTTTATCATTGAAAAATTCTGTCGAATGTCACGACCGGAAACACGTCTACCTGAATTGAGAACTGCGAATTCAAGTGTTGGTCCAAGACAATATCAACTCGTTTACAGCCTGGATGTTGAAAGTTTCACATAAAATATATCGTAACAATCTGTGATACTGTCAAAATGTTTTTGCTCAGGCATGCTTTCTCATTTGAAGAACTCACATTCTATTGTCTTAAGCTTGTTGTAAACAACAAAATATCGAAGCTATGGCCATTTCGACAACTTATGTCTCATTAGTGCATATAAAATCAAAACATTGGAAATTCTGATATCGAAAGGTGTACACAAGCTGATAGAAAGCCAAAAAGTCAAAAGGGTCTAAATAGAGAGCCAAACTCGGCTAAGATCTGAGTTTTGCACGAGAAATATAATTCTGAAATTTAAACAAAATTTCTAATTTTGATATTGTAAGTTTCAAAGAAATCGGTTTTAAGGCCAGCACCGAAATCTGTTATCAAATCTATTCTCCTGAAATTAAGCAATAACAGTACCTTATTTAAATACCCGAGGGCGTCATAAGAATACCTATTTGACGTTCTAATCTGAAAACTTGTTACCAATTTTGTGAAAAATCAACATGCCAAGTTAGCTTTTCTGCATATTTGTTACACAAGAATTATCGTATTATTTTAAAAGGGTTATATTGTACAGTAAACATATTGTACAGTCCGTCTAAATATTCGTATTCAATATTTTATTAAAGTCCCATCTCTCATAACTATACATCATCTACATACTGTAAACTGGGAAATTTTCGCGCCGTCTTTATTTCGCGGTAAATTGACAGGATATAAGTTCGCGCAGTTTTGAATTCGCGCTGCCAAATTGTTGACCATTGACTTCAATAATAGACAAGTAAATTCGCGCCGTTTTATTTTCGAGTTTCCATTCCAAAAGCTAAAATCGCGAAAATCAAACTGCCGCGAAAATGCCCGGTTTATACAATACAAAACATATAAAAACATACACATATAAAACATATAAAACGATACACACATAAAACATAAAAAAGAGAGCCTTTCTATACAGAATTATATTCTATACTGAGACTATATAACCTTAATTAAAAGAAATCATACACATTTTTGTAGATATAATCAATTTGATATTGCGTTATTATGTAACTGCTTTCCATTTTCCAAGAAAATTAACTTACTACGCAAAAACTTCTCATGACAACATCTAAAGACAGATTTTACTTTATGTAAATTTTTGATAATATACGTAGCTGTATTGTCAAGATTCCCTTATCTGACATTACTTTGAAGAACTTTGCATATGTAAAACTAAATTGATTGGCAAAAAAATTGGCTAAAAGTAATGCCCATTAGAGTTTTGTTAGTACCCTTGAATTACATCAAGATACAACTTCACCTGAGATATGAATGGAACGTGTTCTTGACACCACTGTCTGCAATCTAAACACAAATATATGCTTTGTAAAATTATTTTTACATTATGCTCTTCAAAGATTTATTTGATTTATCTTTTAACAATTAGGTGTTCTAGATGCTTAATATACGCCCATTTATTAAAGTATTATATTAGTCAAATATTGGACATTAAAATTTAAATAAAATCAGGTTAAATATGGGATAAGCAGTTTATTTCATATTACACCAATACAATTTCATGTATATAGCTGTTATCATTATATCATCGTTTTATCTTTTCTAGTTTGATTTATAAAGAAGAGATCGAGTTATGCATTTCAACCATTTAGATGTATCCACCAGTTATAAATTATTTTAAAATTTATGATTTTTAATGGTGAAATTAGAGACTGTGTGCAATGTAATTAGTTTTTGAAATAAACCAACCTTATATATTTAAAACGAAATTGAAGACACAGAAGTACTTGGTAGGTAATGCGGTGCATTATTTTGGAGACAGAGAAGAAAAAATGTAAGTAAAAACAAATTCACAAATTGTAAAAACATAATTTGAAATCTAAATTATATATATTATTTACACATGTTGTTGTCATATTGGTTTCTTTCACATATAGTGATACAGTATACACCTGAAACATAATTCGGTATTACAAATATTTAAAACATATAAAAATGCTCATTTTATTAAAATAATCTCAGTGGAGAATTTTGGAGAATGAAGAATTTTTTTCTGATATTTTTTCGAAAATCTTATTTGTGAAATGTTACACAACAATACATTTCCGATCGGTCACCTAACTCCAAAAGCATCTAGTATTTATTAACTTTATCTTGTCAAGGAGGAAGCTATGCTTCACTTACTAATATTTTGTCTTTTATTAAAAATGAAATACATTTGGTGGACAACCTAAGGGTAATGGTGGTCAATCGTGAATGAAAGGACATCGAGTAAATACATATGAGACAAAGTCTTTACAAATAATTGGTAAAAACAAGCAAAGGAATGATGCTTTCATTCTTTTTCTTCATCTTGAAGTCACCATGAGGCCTTCAACAACGAGTTTGCCCATAACTCTAAATAAGTTCAAGACGGTTCCCAGCACTGAACTAAGCGGAAGTCTTTGCTTTTTGTCGAACAACGCTACATCCATGTCTTTTCTGATTATGGATGAGGGATTGTCAACAAGCATTTAATAAACTAGCAAGGTGCTCTTACAATCACTGTCATCCGTTGCCCGACAAAAGCACTAGTGTCTTAAGCAACAAATGCAACAAATAGACAAACACAGTGCACTCATTAAGTTGATTGTAATAAAACTTGGCATTGAAAAATAGTGAGATTTGGGTACTTTAAACAGGTTATCAGAATAACATTTCGAAATTAAAAAAAAATATATGCCATAATTTCAATTTATGATAGTATCTACACCATAAATGAAACATGTAGATGAAATACATCTTTCTCGCACAGGGAATCTTGTTACGCACTCTACACTGCAGGAGAAACAAACTCCAGTCGTAAATTATTCTAACTGGGCTAACAATCTTCCAATTTTTTTCTTTCCCTTAGGAAATCCGGAAGCTTCATCCTAGTTTACAGGATGGCCCTTGATTTTTGTTAGGCCTAAAAAGTTTTCTCTACTGCCTAACACAAACACAGACTGGAACACCCCCCCTTTACAAAGTAGGTCATATTCTTGAAATAAAAATTGAAAATGAAAAGGGAAAAACTTAAACTTCAGGTGGTGTGATTCGACGACAGTGTGCCCCGCATCAACGAGGTAAAAAACTGTATTATCATTCTTGTTTAACTGTCACTAACTCAGAAAAGTCTTTTACTCTCACCAAGCTTCCAATCATCTCTTCACCCATTATCCGATGTAGGTATGCTGCTTTGACTCCTCAATATGCTCAATATGCTCCATCTATTGTACTTTGAAAGCATCAATTTACAAAACATAATCATTTGCTGCATTGTGCCGTTAAGTTGTGTTTACGATAGTGCTACCAAAACCCAACTGCCAACATTTTTTTTATTTCGCCCTGTAAACCAATTACGTCCAACATGTTTTTGTTACAGTACGTCAAAGTCACGTCATATTTAATCGCATAAACACCAATATACTCAAAATCAAAGTTGGTTTTGAGTTTCATAGTCACTGATTAAAAAAATTATTTGATATGATCCACAAATTCAGGAGGTGGCTGTGCGAGGGAAGAAAATTATGGAACGAATCATTTTTATCCTTTGAAAGAATCAATTATAACTCCATTTATTGGTGCTTTAGTTTTGTGGTCCTCCTCTTTATCTCTGTTTTCTTGGTTTGCCTATGTTTTGTCCGTTGTCCCGATTTGTGAATCCATATAACAGTATTTAAGCAATAACAGTACATTATTTGAATACCCCAGGGCGTCAATCGTAGATTTGACGGTCAAAATGCAGTTTACAGGCGACGCGTAGCGTAGCCTGTAAACGGATATTTTGACCGTCAAATCAAGATTGACGCCCTCGGGTATTCAAATAATGTACTGTTATTGCGATTGTAATGCAATAAAAACCTTTTAATCGATTTCATGTTCTATTTTTAACTTGTGTATTTGCAACCATACAAGGAACGAGACTAAACAGGGAACCTACCATGTCCAAGGTATGTAGATGGTGGAATTGACGGTCAGTTCTGACCAATCAAAATTTTCGTTACATAAATGTTGCATTACAATTTGGGATTCTCATTTTTCTTGTTCTTCTATTTCTGTCTACGCTTCTAAATTGCCTTTCCAATGAACCGTCTCTACGTATGGCAAGGTATGAAAACTTAATAATATAGTACTCTAACAGAAAACAACGGGAAATTCGAAATCAATAGATAAATAGGTTCCAAAAGATAGTTATCTTCTTTGAAATGTGCAAATTAAACTTTTGATCAACACAACTTGTAGACTGGGAGGTTAAAATAATTTGGAGTTACTTATTTCGATTTATTACTTTGAAATTTGAAAATACAAATACGCATTAGCATTAAAATTGTCGTGCACCTTCATGAAACCATCAATACATTTGGAGATTCATGCCCGAAAGTAAGGTTGCATTTTAAGATATGTAACGTGCGTCTTTATGCACCATGTCATCATTATTTATTTTTGCAAACACCTTAATTCTTTTCTTACAAAAATCCTCGTTGAAATACTTGAATAATATAGTTAAACTTAAAAAGATTCAAGAACTATACAGTCCGGCAAAAGTTAAGCATCACTAACTTTTAAAGTTCTACCAAAACATGTTGAAAGCTATGGGTATTAAATTTTGCATGATGATAAGCCTGAACATAAAGCACGTTATGGTACTTCTAGCTTTTGTATAAAAATTTTGTAACCAAAAGCAAAGCCATTCCTACAGTATTCACGATACCAGTTTCAAGAATGATTACAATTTGAACGATATGAGTGAATTCAAACTTGACACAACATAATTGTTGTGGGGAAAATTTGTTACAACAAATCAACTTTTGGATGTTATATGTTCTTTGGATGGGTTTGAGAGGTGTCCAAATTCAAAACACAAACAAGCATGTGTTTTTTTTACATAAAATTAGGATAAATACTTCCAATTTTAAAGGTCCCCCTAAAATGTGAAAAACCGACTACATAGACAATTTTAATCACAATTTGCAGATCGGAATAGCAAAATTGGAAAAAAAAAATTTCTGAAAATTAAAATCTTGAAAAAGGAAAAAAAAACATGATGATTTCAAACCAAAAAAAAAAAAAAAATGGACAAAGGAAGAATTTTAGTATAGCTGGAATCATTATTTCGACATTTTGAGAGTCTAGGAACCGAACAATGCCTTATATGTTTTGAAATGAAAACAAAAACTCAGATTTCATAATTTCAAAGATTATAAAAAATTTCTTCGAAAATAAACACCCGTCTGTAAAAGGGTTCTTAGCATGGACAAAATTCTAATCTTTTGACAAAAGAAAACAGCAATTAAACTGTTTCGTTTCAAAAGTTCTTTTAATTTATTGAAATTCACCTGTTAAAATTTCATGGAATCGGATTATCTCCAATTATAAAACTCAGAGACAAACGAACCCTCATTGATGTCAGCAACAACAACAACGATCATCCTCAAACAGAAATCATTCATTCGACTGAACCTTTTTTTTTAATTTTCACATACCAACAATAATATTGAACATGTTTGAACTTTGAAATCGAGATATCAAACTAAGGAATGTGGTAAGGCGGGGTTTTGAAATTTGTATAATTCATTCGGGTTTTATCCATCATTTCCTTGTAATATGCTTTGACCCATGAAACCAAAATTTTCTTGTCATCAAATGCTTCAGTTACTTCTTTAAAATTTTTATTAGTTTGTAGATTTCCCTAGCTTGTGAAAGTTACCAATAATGTCTCCATGCTTTACTAAGGTTAAAGTCCAAGAGAGACTTTTCCTGCCATTTGAAAAAATTCTGATATATCTTGAAAACATGGTCTATAACCTATCATTATTTTAGCTGTATTTGTATCTTTGCCAATGCTCATTCCATTTACAGTATCAATTTAGAATTGTAGATTTTCTTACTCTCACCTTACTGCATCCTTAAAATGATGAAAATATGGTGATGCTTAACTTTTGTCGGACTGTATATCTATATCTACATTTACACATGTAGATATTTGATATTGTTTGCTTAACAATATATTTAAACGCATTCCTGGATAGAATATTCTATATCGAAATTTATTAAATTTCATCAGCAAATGTAAAATGATTTGAAGAGCTCTCGGTCTTGAACTTAAACTAAACTAAAACAATTTAGTAATTTGGACAGCATTAATCTCTTCAGTACAGATCAAGTCAAAACATTTGGGATTCAATGAAATAAAATAACAAAAGCTAACAGAGAACGAATTAGTAACAGAATGTAAAAAAAAATATAATTGTACCAGGATGCTGATACAAAAGTCTCCCAAACGAACTCCCAAATCAGAAATAAGGGCTACAAATCACTCCCACACAGCCTATGCAACCTGTCTGCTGAGTTTTATGAAATTCTGAGTATTTTAAATTTTCCCGTCTTTTTCCGTTTCCATAACAATGGTCGCCATTTTGAAGTCTTGGAAACCATGTCCTAAGCAATCTTCCTGTAAACTTTCATCCAAATCCGAGCACTTTGATTTTCCCACCTTTTTGCCATTTCCATGGCAACCAATGCCATTTTGAAAATTCCAAGACCGGATTGCACATAAGGTTCCATCTTTCTATGAAGTTTTGCCAAGATCCGAGCAGTAGTCTCTGAGAAAATGCATGGACATTATGTTGGCGGAAAGAAGAGAAGAAGTACAAGAATAACTAGATTTGCTATTGCAAGCAATAGCTGATGTCGCCCCTGGCAGCCAATTTGATGCTTCCATCTTGTTTGCAGCGTCAAAATCTACCTAGAAATCAATTTTCGTTGAAATCGGACAAAGTTGAAATTTTGACGTATTTTGCGTCCATCTCGGAAATGTCGGCCATTTTGATTTTTTTTTGCTGCATGTCCATTTTCTCTTGGTGATTAAACTTTCTGCCAAATATGAATGAAATCTGCCATGGTATGTTTGAGATTTTATCATTTTTATTGAAATCCGACAAATTTTAAACGTTGACGTAACTTTGCAGCCATCTTGAAAATATCAGCAATTTTGAAAAAAATTGTTTGCTATATGCACATCTCCTCAAGGTGATTCAACTTTGTGCCAAATATGAATATGTTTTGTTAAAGCATCTCTGAGAACTCGCATGGACAAAAATAGGTGGAAGAAAGAATAATAAAAATAATAATAACAAAGAAACTGACCAATAACAATATGTCGTCCCGACTACGTCTGGGGCGACATAACTAGATTTGCAATAGCAAGCAATAGCTGATGTCACGCCAGACTCCCCATTCGATGATTCCAACTTATTCGTAGCGTCAAAATCTACCTAGAAATCAATTTTCATTGAAATCCGAAAAAGTCGAAATTTTTCGTATTTTGGCGGCTATCTTGGAAATTTTCATTGCAGTTGATACAACTTCAGATGGTGCTCCAACTGTGTGCAAAGTTTCAATCATTCCATCCAGCCATCTTAAAATAAATGATCGGACAAAAATTATAGCAATTTATAGCTGTAATTCAACAATTTACAATTATCAACAGTAATTACGATTTTTCCAAAATTTTAAGTTTTTCTCAAAATTATAGGTTTCTGGCTTGGTTTTCATGGCAACTAAATGCACCACAATCATTTATATTCAATTTCATACCTTGTTTAAAAAAACTGGGCAGGGGTTCCCCGAGATACCTAAGTAATACATATAGCTGTAATAAAAATACAACAATTTACAGTAATCAAGAGTAATTACGATTTTCTCAAAATTTTAAGTTTTTTGGATAGTTTCCGTGGTAACCATAGTTATCTTGAAATTTGCCCATCCATTAAAATCATTTCAAACCCCCTTCCAAAAAAATTTGGGTAGGGATTCCCCTTATAATCTAAGTAATACATATTGCTGTAATCAAAATACTAATATCAACAAAAAGTACTATTTCCTCAAAATTACCATTTTTTGTATGGTTTCGGGAGGTTGATGCATCAATAAACCCGGTTTAACCCAACATTTTATTTACAAAATGCCCGTTCCAAGTCGGGAATATGACGGCTTGCCAAAAATGTTCTGTGTCGGATTGTGTTCCCCTGATTCAGTCAAATGTTATACGGATCTTCCTTACTGGTCTCTTCCATTAATCGATTCGGACTTTTGTTGTCACTTTTATTCCATGGCAACGGTTGTTATCATGAATTTTCCAATGCTGTGGAACCCTTTCTTACATGACCCTCATCTTTCCCACGAAGCTTCATGGAGCTAGTGTTTCTAGTTTCTTTGAGAAACAGTGAAGAATATGATGAAAATCATTCAAAATTTCATTTTCCGATAGAGTTACTATAGGACGACCCCATCCCTTTTTGATACCACCAAAAGTACCCTTAAAAGAATCCCCTTTGAAAAATTTTTAATGATTGCACATCTAGATACATAGGGCTAATATGCTACCAGGTTTGAATGTTCTCTGAGATCTTCTTCAGACAACTTTATCCGGACGAGAATATAGAAAGATGGAAGAATAAAAATAATAAGAAACGCAACAAAAACAATAAGTCTCCCAACTTCCTTTGGGAAACTTAATGATAAGAACTGAGTAAAAACAATAAGTCTCCCAAAAATTCGTTTGGGAGACTTAATAAATAGAAGAAAAACTATAACAAAGCTATGCTTGAAGGACATATTCCTGATTTCTTTTTAATTTTAACTTTACATGTTGCAAGTTTCCAACAAAATGGGGTTTCTGGCCAGCACGGAATTACTAAGTAACTAGATTGGAACATATTCTGTAGAACTAGTAGTCATCCAGTAGATGTATCGGTCAAGTGGAAATAAACAGAAAATTGCCTATTTGCAGTTAATTTAATTTTCTGAAGATGGTTATTTCGACAAATCTTCTCTTCAGTACAGACAGATCAAATAATTTTTTGGGGCAATAAAAGAGGAAAATTTTAATATGTGTAAAAGCTGTCTAGATTAAATAATTAATCAGATCTAAATGAAAAAATAGTAGCGACTAAAGACAAAAAAGTATTTGATATTCCTTAGATTCAACAAAATTTTCTACGGTGTTTATATTGCTAATTTTCAAATCAACCGGTTTTCGGTCCAACACGGAAGTACTGAGTACCTGACCTGGGTATTCAACGATGAATGATAAATATAGATTACACCTCAAGATCCCGTTCATTACCATATTTCATCGACTAGAGGTAGTTAAATTTTAAAAATATTATTGCAAGGCTTGCCGAGGATAGTAAAATTTTAGAAGTTAACTGGCAATTGTGGATGAAATATGGTAATAATCGAGATAAATCGGGCCACGTTATTAAAGGTAATCTGAATATCATTGAACACGATGGTCTCAGGAAAATTATTTCAAAAGAAGTTTAGGGAACCTCAAGTATGTTTTCGTCCAGCAGACAAAACCGCAAACAATGTTGTTTTTTGTGTGCAAAAAGCACTATTATATATTGGCTTATACAAGAACTTGGCGTATACAAGAACTTGGCGTAGATAATAGCTCAGGCAACCCCACATACAAAAATATTACTATAGATAAAGATGAAATCCTTGCAAATCATACATCGTTTATTGAATCATTAAACATTTCTACCAATGACAAATCTAATGATTTACCTAGTTTGTACTGGATACCCAAGCTTCTAAGTGCCAGTACAAACAACGGTACATTGCCGGCTCTTCTAATTGTTCTACTTAAGAACTGTTTATAATCCTAACTAAGATGTTGACTGCTGTGACAGAAAGCCAGCAAAAATACTGTGATACTGTTTATTCACGTAGTAGCCTCAATCATCTGTGGATACTCAAAAATTCAAAAGATCTTCTGAACAACTTGAAAACCCTGTCACTTTCAAAGATCCACTCGTTGAAAACATTCGATTTTTCTACACTCTATACTACTCTTCCCCATTCAAAAGTGAAAAGTCGTTTGATTGATCTTATCAAGAACGCATTTACTTACAAAAAAGGACAGAGCTTTAAATATATAGCCTTAGTATATACATCTACATATTTTACTAACAAAGTATCAAAGGGTAACACACGATACTTCACTGAAGAACAGGTGATCAGCATGCTGGATTTCACATTGACAACATATTTGTCCAGTTCGGGGGCAAGATATTCCGACAGGCAGTCATCATTCCAATGGGTACGAATCGTGCTCCTCTCTTAGCCGACCTGTTTTTCTTCACTTACGAAACATAATTTTTGCAAAATTTGGTCAAACAAAATAAAGTTAAAGAGGCTAGATCCTTTATTGGGTATTTGTTCTCTATCAGTTTTTTAACATATTTGATTTTATGGTCTTCCAAACGTTTAGATTTTATCTGCACTGAAGAGACATAAGTTGTCGAAATGCGCATATGCAGAAAATAAATTCACAGTTACTTCGGTATTTAGTTATTAATTACTCATACAGATATATTGATGATGTCTTGTCGCTTAATGATAGTAAATCCATTGATATATTCCCCAGAACTTGAAATAAATAACTAAATACCGAAGTCACTGTGGAGACTACAGACACTGACCATTCTGTTTCGTTTTGAGATTTACTTCTGGAGTTTAACATCAGTAGCAACCTCAGCACACGAATCGGCATCGACCCAGTGGTAACGAATAACTAAATACCGAAGTTACTGTGAATTTTGATTCTGCATATGCGCATTTCAACAACTTATGTCTCATCAGTGCAGATAAAATCTAAACGTTTGGAAGACCATAAAGCCAAAGATGTTTAAAACTTACAGACAACAAACAACCAAATATGATCTAAATAGAAAGCCAAAATCAGCTAAGGACAGAGCTTTGCATGAGGGAGATACTCCTTAGTTTCAATAAAATTTACAAAAATTAGATATTGTAAGGTTCCTTATATAATCGGCTTTCGGGTCAGCACCGAAGTACTGACTACTGGGCTGGCGAATACCCTCGGGGACTAAGAGTCCACCAGCAGTGGCATCGACCGTGTGGTAACGAATAACTAAATACCGAAGTTACTGTAAATTTTGATTCTGCATATGTGCATTTCGACAACTTATGTCTCATCAGTGCAGATAAAATCTAAACGTTTGGAAGACCGTTCGAATTGTTGAATGAAATTAAAAAATAATAACAATATACGATAGAAAAATTGCATTATTGTTGTGTGTAAATATGGTTTGATATAAATAGATCTGAAGATAAAGTATGGTTAGTCTTTCAAAGCCCGTCATGCATCTACTTATTGTTTGTCAAGATACAATCTATAACCAAGTTGCATAATAAATTGTAATGCTGTACACGTGTTTTCAGAAGTAATTTCTCATTAGCAGCATTAAAACAAACAATATGGAAACCCATTATTCAAAAGTAGTCAAAAAAGAAGTACTCATTACCAAAAATAATGAAAAGGGACCAAATTCAGTACCAAGGACATCCACCGAGTGCCATACACGGAATGAAGCCTCAGTATTATCAAGGGGTTAGAATTTTTATAAAAACAGTAAATTTCTATAAAACGCAAGGTAATATTTTTTTCGAGTCAGACAAGCTTGATTCTTAGGCTGATGAATACTTTTGGGGACCTCCGGTCCACCAGCAGTGGTATCGACCCAATGGTTTCAAAATACAATCAATATTCAAGTTGCATAATAAACGGTAACTTTCGTTATGCTATACAAGGAGTAATCTCTCTTCAGCAGCATTAAATTCAAGCAATAAATTGATATTTTCTGAATATTTTATAATAAAGATTTTGTTTTAGAGTTTTGTTTGATGTGGTAGGTCTTTCTTTCGATTTTAAAGTTCAAAATCAGTTACTAAATGATTATCAGATAGAATAAAGACATCAAAGTGCAGATTACAAGACAACTAGAGGTTTATGATGGAACTTTGCACAACTGTTCCTAATAATCAAACTGACCTTATAAATTCTTCAAGTCTATTGCTTTGGTCATTCATATTTTGATAGATGCTCATTTGATGGATATTGTTTTGCTCGAATAAAAATCCTATAAAAGTAGGTAATTTATTCCAGTGTCTCCCCTCTTGGACTAAAAGAAACCGTCTCAAATGTATACATTCTTAAATTCTATTCAACAAATTTCACGCAACAAGATTCTTTACGTACACAATGCAGTGTGGAGTTGATTAAACCATTTCACGTCTTGAGATGTATGTTCTTTGATTTTCTAATATATGTTGTTCTTGTACATGATATTATATCTCAAGTGTAAACTTTGTTCATAACTTTTATGTGAATTAATGTTAATTCTAAAATCTAATGTTAAACCCCGCCATCGTAGTTAGCTCTATTTAATATTACTGATAACTAGTATTCGAATTTCATTTGGTTTTCATTTCTTTAAAGTTGTGGATTTCCTATGTTTTGGCCCTACTTTGGGGATGGGGAATTAATTTCCGAAATGGCCATACAGCTCATTTAAGTTTATGGCACTTGGAGTTAACATTTTAATGTATGTGTTATGGTCTAATCTTCATTTACTCCATATCCTTTTGTAAAATATATACATTATCTGTAAATCATCGGGAAATATTACTAAAACGGTACCTAACGATAATATTTATACACTTTTTGTCATGCGACATTCTGTTTAAAAAAATATGTGTCTTAAGAAACAATACAATAAAGAAAACTCGTTCATGTACAGTCTCAAGAAAATGTGGTATGTGATTCCTTTCTTTTTTAGATAATTTATCTTGTCACTATAATAAGTGGAGCAACTGAAGTCAAATTTTAAATATTTAAATCCACCCATCTAACATCAGGCTAAATTATACATCAATTTAAAGGTATTATTGTTCTCTGTTCATTTTCACCGTTCGTCAAATTGGGAAGTGATCAAGACTTTTTTAAATGAAGGTCAAAGGTCAAACGTATGAAACTCGGGTAAGCTCATTTCATTTACATTTCAGTCATCAATTTCACCGCGAAGTAAAAAAAATGAGTTAAATGGTTATACATAGAAAAAAGAAGGGAAACGGGGAATGTGTCAAAGACACAACGACCCAAAGGGGAGTAACAACAACTCAAAGCCACCATAAGATCTTCAATGAACGGTGAGAAATCCCCACACCCAACGGCAGGTCGGAGTCGGCCCCTGAATAAAGAGTAATCAAGTTCAGCGACATAAACATCATCCTAGACTCCTATAGACATAAAGTTAACTAACTAGAAAAAAGACAAGACACACAAAGGCTTGATAAATTTCCTGACTTAGGACAGGCGCAAACCTACTGCGGCGGGGTTAAACTAGTTTTATTGGGCCCAAACCCTCCCCCTAGCAATAATATACTAGTATTTTTGAACCATTGATAACAATTTAGATCATATTTTTACATAAAGCGATTCACAGGGAACGAATTTATGAACGAGGTCCAAAAACACGACTTGTCCTCTATATAAGCAGTTTATGAAATGACCTTGACCTTTTTAAATTCCAACGCTGAACTATATAGATGTTTTAGTCAAATGAAACTGAGATTTAATTGCTCATACATCTGACAATTTCACTCATTATTGACCATAAAATTGACTTAAAATATCACAGTTACGAACTGGCAAAAATACAAATAATTTCTTGTTAATTAGACGAAATAAATTATGTCTTCGGTAGAAACAAACCACGAAATGTCACAGACAATATGGCACGCAGTTTTTTGTTAAAAAAATGCATTTATATATATTTTACAGGTATTTTTGGTATTTTTCATAATTTTTTTCTAATTTTTTGCATTTTTAAAGTATTTTTGAAATTTGTTTTTTTTTTAGTTCAAAGAAATAAATACTCCGTAATTAAAACTTTTGTTTAAAAAAAAATAATATATTTCCTGTTTTTTTTATTATATTTTTTTCCATTTATTTTCTATTGTCATTAAAAAGTAATATGTACACGTTCCAAATCAAATGACTCATCAACTTGAAAGATATGACGTGTTAGTATCCCAAATGAAAGTGGACATTTTCAGCTAGATTCACGTCTTCCCGGATTTGACTACCGACTTTGACATTTCCCCGGATTGAATCACTCACAGTGTGACGGGTGCTGTTAATAGAGCAGGACATGCTTACCCTTCCGGAGTACCTTATGTCACTCTCAGTTTCACTGGAGTTCACACTGTGAGTGCCTTTGTTTTGAATGTTGTAATTTCTATTTCTGTGCTTTGTATCTGTCTAACGTCATTGTTTTTTTTTGTATCGAACGTCATTGTTTTCTGTGTCTAACGTCATTGTTTCCTGTGTCTAACGTCATTGTTTTCTGTGTTCTCGTTTTGACCGTGTCTTGGGACTACGATTTTTGAAAATTTCACTCCTTTATTCCTTCGGTATTCTACTGTCGTTGTTTCCTACACATAATAGATCATCATTACTACTCTATATACTATCATTCCGATTCATCGTCATGTCATTAACAAAGGGTTTTCACAAATTTCGGTACTTTGACAAGGACAAAGTTCAGTGCAACTCAAGTTCTGGTCATTACACATGTCTAAGTTTCTACCTTTACACGTGGAGATTAAATCTTGCAGAAAATCAGAAGTAATTTTCCTAGTGGTTCAGTACCTCTAGTTTCTAATTGCATCCTAGATATACGTTAAGCTAAAAGAAGTTTTGGTAATGTGGTTAGACATCCATATTTGTGTCTGAATACACTTCCACAGCACATATATACTGATGAAGAGCTGACTCGCTAGGTGGA
The DNA here is from genome assembly GCA_002080025.1 of Modiolus philippinarum. NCBI lineage: Eukaryota > Metazoa > Mollusca > Bivalvia > Mytilida > Modiolidae > Modiolus > Modiolus philippinarum. The sequence continues at coordinate 11,274 of MJUU01056972.1, read as the reverse complement.
AGTGAAAACAAACTAGACTCCTTGCAGGTAACAAGCTTAGCTCTTAACTTGTTAAATCTGTGTAGTTAGAGCAATTGGATGTCTGGCCACATTGCCAAACCACCTTTAAGCGAACCGTATATCTATGGGTGGCAGAAAGGAGCTAAAGGTCCTGAACCAGTATTGATCACCAGGAAAATGTAAGCTGATATTTTGCAAGATTTAATCTGAACATGTAAAGAAACTTAGGTAGTAAACAAGGGCATTCGAATGCCGAAGGAAAGGTCTTGTGGTAGTTACAAAAATCAAAGTCCAGATATATGGATTAATTAAGAATACAGAAGACGTGTGTGCGGTAGATTAGTACATGTCATTTTCTTACCCTTATACGAAACCAATTAAAAATCCATGGTGCGTATTTCTTCTCTATAAACCCTCAAATAGTACCAAGGTTAAAATTTGAAAAATATAAAAATATATATGTTGTGCGATGGCCACAAATTAGCTATAGAGCAAAAAAAAAATGGTATAGTTGGCCACGATTAAAAGGTAAAAAACACAAAAATATAAACATTTAAAAAAACAAATAAAAATGACAAAAATGCAAAGAAGGTAAGACTGCCCAACGTTTCGGCCTTCGACTTAGGGACTACCAGGCTGAAATACGGAGAAGAAAAAGGAAAGGACGGGAGAATGCAGACCTAATTATGTGTCACAGATATTACCTGTAAAAATCGTGTCAAATCTTGAACATAATCAAAAACGAGACATAAAACATTAGTCATCTATACTATGTGAATACCAAATCTATATTATGAAATAGACTGCTTCTTAACATTCATGCCAAAGGATCGAGCAGTTCCAAGAAAATTGATGATTTTTTGTTATGTGTTTTTTTTTAATTTGTATATGTTTGTGTGTTTTTTTTACCCTTTAATCGTGGCGAACTATACCATTTTTATTTTAAAATTTGAAAAGCATTTGAAAATCACTATAGTTTTTAAACATTAACAAAGACAAATCGATGCCACAAACTTCACTTACGGAGACAAAACTAAAATGTAGCAGAATGATATACAATACAACAACAAAAACAAAAACACCGACACTGTGAACTCCAATAAAACCAAGTATGACATTGCGTGCATCAGAACGTTAAGACTGTCCTGCTCCGTGAGCGGCATCCGCCGCACTATTAATGAGTAAATTCAGGGTCAAGTCAAATCCATGAAGACGGACACCGACACGTAATATCTTTCAGTTATGTCATGGTGACGGGCATAGAATTTCTGGAGAAATGAAAGTAACAAAAAATCTCTGACTCAGCAGCTTTTGTTAGAGTGTTTATGCTATTTTCAAAAATTCACCGTATCAATATTAAAATACCCAGAAAAACAGTAAATTTCGCTATGCTGTACGTTTTTGAAGGATTAACCTATCATCAGCAGTATTTGAATCGAATAATATAGAAAACCATTATCCAATACATAGATCGAAGTACTCATTACCAAAAAAAATATGTCGAAATAGGAGGCCAAATCCATTACCGAGAACAACCACCGAGTGCAATACACGGAATAAAGCCTCAAATATAGTATAAAACGCAAGGTAAAATTTTCATGACAGACGAGTCTGACTTCTGGGCTGGTGAATACCCTTGGGGACCTCTAGTCTACGAGCAGTGGCATCGAGGCATCGACCCAGTGGTTTCAAAATACAAAAATAACAAAGTTGCAGAAATACAGTGAATTTCATTATGCTGTACATGTGTTGTAAGGAGCAACGACTCAACAACAACATTTGAATCAAATAATATGGAAATCCATCTACATGCTCAACAGTAGCCAACCTGTGAAATGAACACGCCATACACTTGAGATATAAGTATATTCCTGGCTAGAAAAAGAAAAGTCACAACGTTTGTCATGTAGCTTAGATTTCAAACGTACATCTTCATCAATGTGCAACTAAAGATCTACTTAGGTACGAAGCTAACGTAGGTTAATCAGTAGTCTCTTTCAAATTCATTTGGACAGGTCTTGTGTAAATATTCCTTAAATTCTTGATTTTTAAGAGACAATACATCGTCTATCTAGAAAGACATGCACGTGTCATGAGCAGAACTTTTGTTACACAGAACTTTGTCCTTGTCAAGGTTCTATTATTTGTTAAAACCATGGTCAAATCTTATGTCAACATGAAAGTCGATGCCGATGAATCGTAATGATATGGAAAACTCGTATAGTAGTGATTGTCTGTGAAGTGTATAATCGCTGTCACTTGATTTGTTCAATGCGTTTGAACATGTGCAGGCTTTTTTTCTCCAATGTCAACAGAATCAAAACAACTCAGCACCCCCTCCCCAAAATATAAATAAAAACATAAAGAAATTTATAAAGTTGTAAAAATACGTGTCCATGAATGTGCAATTCATTTCTTTTTTCTTTTTTTTATATGAAAACAAAATGTAAAAGAAAATATGAAATAGAGACACAAATGTCAAAAACTTACAAAAAGTACTGAAAATCCCCCCAAAATATATAGATAAACCTACTTTTTAAACTAAAAACTTCCTGTGGTATTGTCTGTGATCTTGTCATTGTTGCTAGGTTGCCTATGATATAATTTGTTCCACTTAACTAACAAGAGACTACATTATTGTAAGCCAGTAGGACATTCAGAGATTTTATTAAGTCAATTTAAGGGTCGATTATGGGTGAAATTGTCATATGTTTGACCAATCAACTCTTGGTTTCATTTGACTAAAAAACATCTATAAACTATGTTGTTGATTTTATGTTAATCTCAAACGTCAAAAGGTCAAGGTCATTTCACAAACTGTTTATGCAGAGAGCAAGTCATGTTTTTGGATCCCGTTCATAAATTCGCCCCTTTTGAATCACTTTATGCAGAAAGGTTGTCAAAATTGATATCAATGGTTTATAAATATGTTATTGTAGACATGTTTTACCATTAAAGTTAATTTTTCAACTTTACCTTAAAATTTATGACAGAAAAGTGAGTGCACAAGAATTTTCAAAGTTTGACCTTTGACCTTTATTTAAAAAAATCGTGATCACTTCCAAATTTCACAAACGGTGAAAATGGATAATGAACAAAATGACCTTTCAAATGATGACTTAGTCTGACGTTAAGTGGGTTGATTAAATTCCTAAACTTGACGCGTTTTTGAATTTCGTTGCTCAACTAAATGGCTAGAAACATTGTTTTTCTCACTTTTAGGCACAGTAGTTCTTATTTTCAGCGGTGTGAGATATCCTTTTCTCGCCTAGAGGAGGATCGAGATATCTCGCGATTTTAGGGGTGTGAGATATTTCTATTATACCCCTGCCTTTGCGGGGGGGGGGGGGGGCTGTCTCCCTTAAATCCTAAGCACGTGCGAAAAATCCAAGATGTCTTTCATCGCTTCGGATTTCATTGGATAGATACTATGTGTCTTACACTAGTGAAAGAAAAATCACGCGTGCGCAGTTTACCAGCAAATATCGTGTTTGTCCATTATTGTCTTATAGTCTACATTTGTCCTCATAAGTGTATTCAATCTACGTATGAAATATTGTTATATTATTTGAAGCGAAATTTAATTTACGGGAAAATACAAGAAAAATCATCTTTTAAAATATGGGGCTCTCGGGTATACATTCCTGAGTTTATGACGTTGCAAAAAGGGACGTAACTCCTTATGTAAACAGACGAAAAGGGGCGATATTTTTGTGTAGAATTTAGTATATTTTAGGGTAAATACAGTAAGATATAAAATCAAACACCAGTGGAAGTGCTAGTCAGGAGAATCTCAGACACCTCGGGTAAGATTTCAATCATCTCGGACACAACAAGCTTCGCCCGAGACTGGAAATCTTATCCTCGTGTGTCTGAGGCTGTTATCAGTTGTAACTCGGGTAGAGACTCGACTCGCACATGAACGCATTTAGTTCCTCATCAAAACTCGAGTTCGACTCTAGAACCGGAAGTATGTGGCCCAGATAAAGACTTTTGTATATACTCCAATCCTATTGGTGATTTTATTTTCGCCATTTACCCTTCTGGAGCACCTGATGATACCTCAGTTTTTGTAGGGGTTCACACTGCTATTTCTTCAGTTATGCGGCGTTCTTTTGCATTTTTGTTTATTTGTTTTGTCTGTGTCATACTGTCTCAATTCGTGTTGGATATGAATTTCCGTGATTTTTGGATTCATGATTTTAGAATTCCTCCATTCCTCGTTTTTGCTTCAGCATTCGTTTGCCAATGTATTTTGAAGAGTCTGATTTGCAAGGGTTACTCGAGTTCAAATGGTGCGAAACAAGTAACCTTTCAGAACTAAGATTACAAAATAATTATACTGAATCCTTTCGCGACTCTAATTATGAAAGAAATTATTTAAGTTTTGAATGTGATATGTACATAAAAAAATTATTGATATTTTGCATATACATGCATTAACTAACAAATACCTACATAACAGTAAGTATTCCAAATGTTAACGAGGCCGGGATAAGGCACCGGTACTTGATGTTTCAAGTTATGTTACACATGTGGAGTTTTCAGTAAAGGATATTATCATTAAAAANAAAAAAAAAAAAAAAAAAAAAAAAAAAAAAAACCCCAAAAAACCCCCCCCCAAAAAAAACAAAAAAACAAAACAAAAAACAAAATGATTCTAATCCTTCTACGACTCTAGAGTTCCAAGTGAAATCAGCCCGAGATTCTCCCGTCTGGCACTTCCCTTGGTGTTAGATTCTTAATTTGTTTCTCACATGAAAATATATTTTACCGATTGCTTGAGCAGAGTTACAATATGTTTTCCTTTTTTCCCAAATACCGTTACCAAGAGTGTTTTTGTTTTTGAATGTTATAAATAGGTTTTATTTATAGGTAAATTGTACAAAAGCGCTGATTTCATTTTAGTAAATACTTGTAAAGTAAAATGCAAAAATAGCCGTAAAACTATCTTTGCTTATCATAGAGAGCACTCAATATTATAGTTGAATATTCTTACAGTTCAAATCTAACCTCATAGTCACAATTTTTAATGTTTTTACACCATTTAGTTTCAACTGCTATATGTATGAAGTGTTTCTGTGATATATATGAACAATATACTTAATATTTCAGTGCATCTACTCTTCAACAATGGACAAACAGTTTGTTTTCTTAATGGTTGTTTTAGTAGCCTACACTATTTTGACATGTCCAACATTCACTGTTGGTCAACATGACCATACCGGCAGAAGACGCAAAGGAGGCACATCGAGAATGGACTTATTTAGCCACCAGAGAAGTAAGATATGCTTAATAGTATCCGAATATAAAAAGTTTAATATATTCCATTGCTCGTTTTTTAAAATGATGTCAAGTCTGTCATTGCAACTCTTTTATATTTCATATATATAAAGAAATGTTGCAGTAAAATAGGAATATTGCTAACATGAAAGTTGCGTATTTTTAAGAAAGAAACAAAAATGAACATGTGTTAAGTTCAATATTCAAAATGCGGTGGGGAAATAGAATACACAAAATGCTTTCTATGTCATGGAAAAAGAATTTTAATATCTGTCCCTTACTTTACTCTGCTTTTATGTTATGAGATATTTAAATAGAATTCAAAGATTAAGATAGAAACTGTTTTCACAGAACATTTGATTTTGCATTTTAGTCGGACTGGAATAGATATTTAGCAACATTTCCATGGTTCATATAACAACGGCAGTGTATGTCACAATTACAAAATTCAACCTCCAAATACATTTTTCTCCTGTGTATTTACTCCATATCCATTTATTGCTTGTGGAAGAAACGAGAGAACAAAAAACTATGACATGAAGCAGCCAAAAAACGCATCACCAAAATCATATAATTCAAAACTAATGCACTCACAATGTGAACTGCAATTCCCCGTGGTAGAGATGTATGCTCTTTATTTTTCTTAGATATGGTGTACTTGCACATGAGATAATATCTCATGTGTACACTTTGTTCAATTTCTATTATCTAAATTTATGGAAATTCTAAAACCTAAGGATTAGCTCCCTCCATCGCAGTTTTGTCCTTAGCTATATTTGATATTACTGATTATTCGGATTTCGTTTAGTTTTATGCATTTTAAACATTTTTTTGAAATTATGGATTTCCTTTGTTTGGGTTCTAGTGCTGCTGATGAAGAATTAATTTCCAAAATGGACATACAGCTCATTAAAATTATTGCAGTTGGAGTTAACATATGTGTTATGATCTCATGTTCATTTACTCCATATCCTTTCGTGAAATATCATGTGTTTAACATCGTCAGTGTGTAAATAAAGCGTAGAAATAACGACAGTAGAATAAAAGAGATAAGTCAAGAGATAATTGACTGACAGCTGCTAAGGACATGAAATCAAGTAGAGCAGAATGCAGAGTGTACCCTTACTTGTGCGTTCTGTATTGTATTCTGATGGTGAGAAATTTGTAATAAACCTTAAATGAAATAAGAGAAAAGCAAATTGCTTAATTCACCTTTGGAAAATTAATGTTGTTCTTTCACCACATACATCTTTTTTCGGCTTTGACTTTCATCTGATATTTCCTGGCCTATTTATTCATTACATGTTTGTCGAAATTTACAAATATGTATAACTAAGCTATTAAATAAAAAAAACATTATCCTGATTTGCATTTCCGTATCGTGAGACTCCCATTCCAAGTAGTTACCTCTCGTCTGCCCCTGCATTTGGCGTGTATATTCCACTATTGATACGATATGCTGAAGGATCTCGTATTTTGAGGGTTCCATCAACACATGTTCGTTAAGGATTTGACAAGTACTATGAGAACGGTCGCTTATTATAGATTTAGAATATAACGGTCTTTCAACTTGCAGCTTTCTTGATGGCTTCATACATCTTTTGAATAGTCTTATCGTAGCTATTGGACTGGATTTTTATTTTTCTCGGAAATAACATTTGATTCCAATATATCATTCCCATACGACTGTAAATCTATGCATGGGAAGAGACACTGACCCTGTCAAACACCGGGTTACACTCCTTATGGAATGTATGTTTATAATCCGAAATTGCTATTTGGATTCATTTGTTACAAAGAACTGCAAAAATTGAAGATCGAAATGTTGCGCTTCACGGTAGTTGGTTATATATATTAATCTCTCTTTCGATTACTAACTTTTTTTAAAAATTTTCTGAATTTTCTGAATTGTAGATGAAGATGTTCTCTTGTTAAGACTTTTGAGGACAATTACAAGAAGAAGAAAGTGACAGCATGAAAAATATCAAACAAATGTATAGAATATCATGTCGTATCAATTTAACAGTCATTTCATTTATAACACAGAAATATATTTTCTTATTAATTCATTGTCTATATAACTAGAGTTGCATTAATAATATCACTTTTACTTATCCTAAAAACTTTTTAACAAGGTATATGATACCATCATTTATTAATTATCATATGATGATATTTTTCTGCTTTCTGATTGGCTGAAAACAGCTTAAGAAGTAATGAGTATGTATTATGTCAACCTTAAACGGGCTAAAAATAGCTCACAGATTGTCTGGAATGTTATGTCAACCTGCAATAGGCTATAAATAGCTCACAGGTTGTCTGGAATGTTATATCACCCTGCAAAAGGCTAAAAATAGAAATAAAAATTCCAGATTTCCATAGTCAAACAAATTTAGGAAAGAACGGTAGTACTTGATTATTGAATGTAATTGTTATTTTACAAATTGTTAATTAAAGATTCAATTAATTTTATTAATACTTTTTATACAGAATAAATTACTAAATTCACAGTTAACTTCGGTATTTTGTTATTAATATACAAAAGAGAAAAAGAAAAGACACAAAAAAATTCGATTTTCTCTTTGATTAGTTCTATCTCTGTCTAATCATATAATAAAACAATAATTGACTTTGAAAAGGTTGCTACAGGGATTTGTCAACCCTCAAAAAGCAATATTTACCTCGCTTTCACCTCGGTGAATATAACTTATTTCAGGTTGATAAATCCCGGTAGCAACCTATATCAAAGTCAATAATTGTATATTGTCTTATGTTAGATTAATATGCTTTTAAAAATTGATAAATATTAAAATATACTTTTGATCATGATCAGTTTTTTCGTTGTTAATAATCACAATACTCTATCTAATGGTATAGTTTATAGTTTACCAGTTGTTATTATTGCCTAAGAAAAAACAAAACAAAACAAAGGGAATCGCAGAACAAGATTTGCAATTGCAAACAATAGCTGATGTCACCCCGGCAACCTTTTCGATGTTTCCATATTATTTACAGCGTCAAAATTTACCTTCTATTCACTTTTCGTTGATACCTGACAAAGTAAGAATTTTGCCTATTTTGGCAACCATTTTAAAAATGCATCTTGTTGGCAGTGGCAATCTGGCTTTTAATTAATTTTCTTTGAAATCGGGTAAAGTTGAAACTTTTTTACGTATTTTGGTGTCCGTGTTTGAATGGCGGCAATTTGGATTCTTTATATAGATTCCTTCCTTTCGTCTTACTGAATATGATTAATTTCTGCAAAACAGTTTCTCAAATATTGAATAAAATTGAATTTTGTAAATGTGTTTTGATGGCCATTTCAATTGTTTTTACAAATTCCTTGGTTTTATCATTTTGAACATCTCTACCAAGTAATATGAAAATCTTTCGAGGCGTTTGTAAGATACTTGATCGGCAAGTTTCAAACGTTAGCTGGTGGCAATCTCGAAAAATCTGAAATTTTCATATAAGGTAACACTCATTGTAAGGAAGCTTTTGACCAAATATAAAATTATTCACAAAGTCGAAGCATTGGAAATTCTGATTAAAAATTTTCAATCACACAGCACTGCGTATTTGTCTACCATCTTGAAAATGGCGTCCATTTCAAAATTCCATTTTTTTTTGGATAAATTCCATCCATTTCTAAGCCGAATGTTTCCATCGTAAACTTTTTGAAAGTCCTTCCAGTGTTTAAGAAATTATTGACTCGGAATGTTTAGGGTACATTTGCGAAATTTTGTGAACAAAAAATAAATTGGTAGCCATTTAGAAAAAAGGGTTTTATATACGTCTACTCATGGTGATCCAACGTTGTGCCAAATATGAATTGATTATCCTCTGGCACCTATGCAACCTGGCCGGATAAGCCTTTTCAGACCAATCATAATGTATTGCCCCTGCTACGTTTGGGGCGATATAATAAGTCAATTCATCCTGCAATGGTGGTATTTAATAAACGAATACCATCCGACGAATAATTTGTTTCGTATTCGTAGGGTAGACTGGTAACCGGCCCACGCTTTTGAACGGAGAAAAGACAGGGCGACTGGTTTGAAAACATCGAATACTTTGAGGTCACGGTGCAAATTCACCTATGACGTCAGGGATCATACCAAAATGGCCGAAGTTGTTTACTTTCTTCCTAGTTCCGCTTCACGAAGAAAATGCATTAATAAATAGGGTTTAAATGATTGCAGGATAAAAACAACATTGTACATAAAATATAAAAAAAAATTGTACTCGCTGTGAAACAGGCATTAAACCTCGCATTTCTACCTGTTTCTAAAGCTCGTCAAATACATTTTATATTTTCCGACAATATACCTATATTGTACATAAATGTTTAGACCGTGTTCACATTGGAACTATATGCGATCGATCCAAATTAAGATCGATTCTTTTAAAGCCTGTTTATGTTCACATTTAAAATATATGAATCGATTGCGATCGATCCTAATCAGGTTTTTCGTTCTCATCAGAACCGATTGCGATCGACCACATACTTCTTCAAAGCACTTGAATCGATCGCAATCGATCTTTACTGTGCACACTATAGCCATAATCGTCTCTATTTGAATCGATCTTTTTAAGACCACCTCTTTTTATCGGACCAAATAAGATCGATCGCAATCGATCTTTTTATTGTATGAACAGCTAAAACTGACTGGAATCGATCGCGATCGATTCAAATACTGTTAGTGTGAACAGGGTCTTACATAACATCAAAAGAAACTTATCACTAACATGTCCTTCTTTGTACCTTTAATGTCAACAGCAAATATCTCTTCAAATTAAAAATTAGATTATTGCAAGCGGGCTTTATACCAATTAGTACATTGTCAGACCTTATAGTTGTCAATACTGTACACCGAGTGATAGCGAGGTATAAAAGGAAGACAAATATAAGGTCTGACCATGAGCCCAGTTACAATGATCTATTTCGATTCTAATATATTTAACAAGCGATTTGAACATTCGAAGCAACTCTTAGAGAGCAGTATTGATTTGACACTACAAATAAAATAGGTCGGAAAACTGCATACAAAAACACATAAATTGACATAGAGCAATCTATATTCGTTATTTTAATAATAGAAGTTGCTCAAAAATTTATGAATTAATACAAATAATCTGTTATAAAATATATAAAATATGGATATTTTACAATCGAAGCGTTGGCCGCATTTCTGATTTATATGACTGCTTGGTTATGTTATATTTGAAACAAAAAGAAGGAATAAAACTCATATTTATAATTTTACTAGCTTAAAAAATCAAAAATTTTATATTTAAATTGTAGAGCATGATATGCAACATAGATAAGATTTCATAACAAAAAGACACTCGTTGCTAGGTTAGGGTTGTGTCAATTTCAGTTCCGAGTAGCTGTTGTAAATTTCTATAATGTCATTATTTGATGCAGCTTTTTGGATGATTTAAAACTTGCACAAAATATGCAGTAAATGAATATTGAGTGAATAAAATGTGAAACTGTACATTAAGAATGTCCTTTTGTAAAAAAAAAATTACGCATGTATTAAAAATATTGTTGGTTGGGATTAGAACATAACTTTGTTTCCAAAGCGAAAGAAGAGCGTCATATTAGAACACTTGTATGAACATGTTGAAATTTTTACACATTATTTTTGTAATCTTGTCAAAAAAATTAAGAAAAAAATTAAAGGATTTTGATTTCTCAAAAAATATCTTTTTTCACCAAAAAATGCAAAAATTACGTAACACAATGAAAATTTAAGTCTTGCACCTTCTTACTGTAAGCCATGGACAGGGAAACAAATGTTTTTGGTAACTTAGAACAATTAACCTTTCAAAAAAGCCACTGTACGGGTAGCAATTCTTGGACTTTTGTCTTCGTAAACTTTCCGTAAAAATTGTTGCCTGTACTCATAATGAAATTTGTTTTAACAAAAATCGGCGTGTTTGCTTTATTTATTGAAATTCAATAAAATATATATGAGAAATTAA
>MJUU01056969.1:25860-40970 GCA_002080025.1 Modiolus philippinarum | reverse complement strand
GGGGGGACAAAACGTAATTTTGAAAGATGGGTCAAAGAGTGCTCGCCGCTAAACTGCCGGCTAGCTCAAGGAACCTAGTCTGCTGGTAAAACACTGTCGCACTACGGAAAGAAAATCAAATTCAAAACTCCCAATGGGTTTGGTAAAGAATCGTCATGTATTTCAGTAGACATCGGCAGTATCAGTGAGAGGCCAGTATGTGTGTAAAATCCTCAGGTCACTGGATCCCAAAGCTAATTTAACGGACACGTGCAGAATATCCTGTCGATATCCCCTATTGCGTAAAGAATGTAACTTAATTGTGTAAATTTAATGAGATTTATATTTGGTAATTGGTAGGAAAAGACCCATGATTTGAGATTTTAATATTTCCATTGTAATCAGAACAACGGCAGTAGAATACCGAAGGAACAAAGCACAAGATTACACAAATCAAAGTCCAGAGACAAGGCAAAAGCGAGAACACCAAAAGACGGAAGACCAAAGACACCACATGTCTACAAAACACTCGAACGTTACATATACAACACAAAAAACTAAAGCACTAACAGTGTGAACTCTCAATAAACAAGAGTGACATCAGGTGCCCCGGAAGGGTAAGCATGTCCTGCTCTGCACACAGTAATCATAATGTAATCATGATTACATGCTATTTTTGAAAGTAATTGATTAAATTAAATTACATGTAATCACATTTTTGGCTGATTACTGATTTCAATGATTACTTTAAAAATGTATCAATTACAGCTGATTAATGGTTACAATTACCATTTCTGGTACAATTACGAAGGAACAAAGCACAAGATTAAATTAATCAAAGTCCAGATAGTCCTTGGTTGGGGATATGGCTAATCTATTCGGTTAAAGTTGGAAATCAGACCCTTTTTATTATTTATCAGCATCAGTGGTATTGATTTTGGAAGGAGCTATCTCTCCTTTGACTTATTACCTAAGAATTAACTAGATATCGAAAACAATTTGCGTTACAGGGAGCCGTAGTCATTTTTCGAAACAATGTTATAAGATATTTTTTAAAACATATTTTATTACATATTCTAAGATAACTTTTAAACTTCATAAGAAATCTATAAACTTATATACTTTACAAGATATTCTATAAAGTTTATAACGTATATATAGAGATTATTATATGGTATTTTTCATATCATATCTCGTATCATCCCGAGACATCCATATTAGCGCGAGGGTCGAAGGCCAGAGGGCTAATATGGGTCGAGGGATGATATGGGATATGATATGAAAAACGCCATATCATAAACTATTCATCATATACTTTAGCAATTGACCAGTTTTACTCTTTTCTTATTTCATATAAAATGAAATCATGTAAAATGTGTGTCATTTAGTCAGTGTCGTTTTCAACAAAATTTGTTTCAAAGCCGGGAGCATGTTCGTTTCATTTTCGACATAATGTATAAATTACAGTAACTTCGCTGTTTTGTATTTATTCTGTTTAAAAATCAATGTGGACCACTCGCTATTTACTGGGATGAAACATTAAAATGTTCACTTGTGAGTATAGAGCGGGAAAAATGGCTTTAGCCACCTCACATTTTTCTTTCATATGTGTTTTAAAACATTTCACAGTGTGACGGGTGCTGTTAACAGAGCAGGACATGCTTACCCTTTCGGAGCACCTGATGTCACTTTCATTGATTGATTGATTGATGTTTTACGCCAACTTCAGCAATATTTCAGCTATATTGTGGCGAGAACTGTTGGGTTTATTGAAAAATTCTAATAAATACATAAAATATTAATATAAAACCATNAAATGAAAGTTTACTATCAAAAATTAAACCAAGGAACTTGGCCTCTTTTACTATAGTTATAGGGTTATTGTATAGTTTAAGCTCTGGGTCTGGGTGCATTTTCCGCTTACAACAGAAATGCATCCTTTCAGTATCACTGGAGTTCACACTGTGAGTGCCTTTGTTTTGAATGTAGTAATTTCTGTTTCTGTGCTTTGTATCTGTCTAACGTCATTGTTTATAGCTCACATGTCCCAAAGGGTCAGTGTGCGCTATTGCCATCACTTGGCGTCCGAGGAGAGATTGCTCATTTCGTTCCGATCGGACAAAAACATGGCCGCCAGCACGAAACTTACATTTAACACTGGACTCTATGGGAAAACATCATTTTCGACAACTCGTCTGAACCACTATAGCAAATTCACCCAAACTTTACAAGAATGATGTTTTGAAGGTCCTTTACAAAGATTGCTCATTTCGTTCTGATCTGACAAAAAAAACATGGCCACCAGCGCGGAACTTATATTTAACATCGGACCCTATAGGAAAAACGTCATTTTCATCAAATCCTCTGAAACCACTGAAGCAAATTCAACCAAACTTTACTGGAATGATGTATCAAGATAGCTCATTTCACGCCGATTCAACAAAAATGTGGCGCGGAACTTACATTTAACATTGGACCTTTTGGGAATACACCATTTTCATCAACTCCTCTGAAACCATTATAGCAAATTCAACCAAACTTTACAGGAATGGTGTGTGGAAGGTCCTTTACAAAGATTGCTCATTTTGTTCCGATCCGACAAAAAACATGGCCGCCAGCACGGCACTTACATTTAACATTGGACTCTATGGGAAAAACATCATTTTCATCAACTCCTCTTAAACCACCGAAGCAAATTCAACCAAACTTTACAGGAATGACATATGGAAGGTCCTTTACAAAGATTGCTCATTTCATTCTGATTCGACAAAAAACATGGCCGCCATCTGGGAACTTATCTTTAACATTAGACCCTATGGGAAAACATCATTTTCATCAACTCCTCTGAAACCACTGAAGCAAATACAACCAAACTTTACTGGAATGACATATGGAAGGTCCTTAACATAGTTTGCTAATTTTTTCTCTGATCCAATAAAAAACATGGCCGCCAGCGCGGAACTTATTTTTAACATTGGACCCTATGGGGAAAACGTCATTTTCATCAACTCCTCTGAAACCACCGAAGCAAATTCAACTAAACTTTACAGGAAAGACATATGGAAGGTCCTTTACAAAGATTGCTCCTTTCATTGCAATCCGACAAAAGACTTGGCCACCATGCAGAACACTGAAAACCCTGCTGTTCAGCATTTTGTCAGGTGAGCGATACAAGCTCAGTCTCTGAGCCTCTAGTTTGTGTCTAACGTCGTTGTTTTCTGTGTTCTCGTTTTGGCCCAGTCTTCGGACTTCGATTTTTTGTAAATTTCACTCCTTTGTTCCATCGGTATTCTACTGCCGTTGTTTCAACAGATAGTTCCCCTTGTTTGGTGTTTCTAATTCAACAGACGGGGTATGTATCTCCTACCATTTAATGTAAGCACATTTGTACTGAAAGTTTTAAACAAAATATTTTGCAATATTTTTACACAAGATCATTAAAAATATGCTATTTTGAGTAAATAAATTGATTTATAAAATAGATCGGGAAAATTATACTGAAAAATGTGAATCTTTGTTTATTCCATGCATTGGAAATTCGTCAGTCGCGATTTTGAAAAATCCATATTTTACACCATGTAATACGGATTTCATATTACACGCACGTGTAATACGAATTTCATATTACACTCCCTGGAGATATGACTAGCTTAATTTTTTCTTTATGACACATGCAAAAAGACACATATCTTGAGTAAGTATATGATAAAAGAAGATATCTTATTAACTATTCATTTAATGAGATATCTAATAGTTTATTTCTTGTAAAAATAGAAGATGTCTTATAAAATATATACGATATCTTAAAAGTTGAATAAATATAAATATAAATATGGTTTGCCATACTTTCGCAAATTTTTACTTAGATCACATGACAAAGGAATATGTTCAATTGGGTTGAGACCTTTACTTTGTTAGAAAAAAAAATTGGCACTAAGAATTTTGTTCTTGTCTTGCATCTGTTGTCTTCCTTTGCAATTTCAGCCTTTCTTCTAAATTAGACTTGATATTCTTCTTAACGGTGTAGCCCAAAATATTCTCAACATTTTTCTATGAGTAATGAAAAATCTACATTTTTTTTTATGCAACTAATGACGGGACTCTTTTGAGTTATCGAAATAATATGGTTTAATGTAGCAAAACACATCCATTGACATTCTAATATCGTACTTATACACTTAAGCATCAACCTTTTACGATCTCCAGCTAACTAATTCAAAGTCAAATTCTCTTCTTTATATGTTCTATAGAGTAAATCATAGATTTATACACACCATGGAGTTCATGATTATTGAGCATTGACAGAAAGTTTCTGTACTTAAAATCTTTTTAAGGAAAAATACTCAAAAGAGTACTTTAATCACTTTAAACATTTAGTAGATAACTGTATTGCATTTGAAGATTTATAGGCATCAATTGGGATTTGATGTTCGCAAACTGAGTTTACAGGCGACGCTTTCGCACAGCCATTAAATGGATATTTGGGACCAACTCATCCCCAATTGATGGCGAAATATTTTCAAATTCAATACAGTTATCTCCATTCTAATAGAAATGCACACATTGAAAATGTTAATTACATTAATTATTATTGGAATAACACCAGATGGGCGAATTACATTATTACTGCATGGAGAATATAGTCCCATTATATGACAAACAATAAATTAATTCATTTTCACCTTGGATTTAATCTAGCCATACTAAATAAAATTAATCTTTTTTTTTTCAATATAATAACAATTGGCATGAACGATTATTATCTATACATGTAAACAAAAACAAAAGTGCATGTCATTGAACTAAGGTAATATGGCGCCGAAAAATGGATATTCGGCTGTCAGTCAGAAAAAAAATACTGGGATTACCAGAATGGGAAATAATTGTAACATTGACATGTGAGTTGTTTTCTGCTTTATGTATTTTGGGAAGAGCTAAACGGTTACTTATCACAAGTGTCGTGATCTGGTTTAGCATTTGTCCATTCGGAGATGGCAACATGCTTCATATGAATCAACAATAGAATTTCCTGCAGGCCTATTTGACATTCAAAGGCAATGCTAAATCAAATGGTGATTATATGGATATTTTCACGTTTGCATCATTACATGTATTTCAATGACATGCTTGAGTTCCAAGGCTAAACGTCTAGAAATTATTCATGGATGTATACCAGAAATTATAGAGAAGACACCAGCAGATTTTGTAAAATAGTTGCAGAGAAAAGGAGTGTGTTCAGAGGAGGATGAGGGAGCTAGCTGTGTAGGTATTGGTTGAATGTCAGTCTGCGTTTTAGGATGTAAACAAAACTGTCTGTTAAGCTTCATCTGTATCGGAGATAATGTCTGAATTGTGTGTAGCATTGGTGCTGTTGTCTGCCTGACTTAAATCGAAATTTGCTTTTTCAGTATCTTTTTCAGTGTCTTATTGATGTTATAAGACACATGTAACACTTCTTCGTCGCTCTGTGAAATTTTGTTGATCTCTTTCAACATGTGTCACCACAAACGATCAGTGTTTAAAATCAGACACAGAAGTTGAATCTATGTATATTGCCTCATTTTTATTTAATGAACAAACACGTAGGAATCGTGTCAATTTCAGGAATGTCAACCGTGAAATCTATACCTTGAAAAACATCGGCAAACAAATACCGAAGCAAAAACGATGAAAGGGGGGATTCCAAAATAAAAAATCACGGCAAATCAAATCCATGACGAATTGAGACAACATGACAAAAACAGAACAAATAAACAAAAATGAACAAGAAAGCCACAAAACTAAAGCACTAGCAGCGTGAACCCCTTCAAAACTGATGTATCAACAGGGTCTCCGGAAGGGGAAGCAAGCATGATCTGCTCCACGAAGATTATAGCATTAACTTCTAGCATTAACCAATCAGATAACAGGATTAATAACAAACTACATTAGAATAGTTGTTATTTGTGATCCGTCTTGAAGTCTAAATTGATATGCAACTGTTTTTATTGTAAGTCGATGTGACAATTTTTGCTTTATGAAACAGATTGGCTTCACTTTTTATGTCGTCGCTTTATCTTTTTATTGTTTTTTATTGTATTTCCTTACCCATCCTAAATTATCTAACTTTTTCCAATTATATTATAACTAGTATTATGTAATAACTGCAATTATACAATGATAAAAGTTTATGAAAACATAAAACATCGCGAATGGAAAGAACAAGTTTGACAATTCAAATATACGTCAATTAACGCTGTCAAAGCAAAGGGTAATGACTCCAAAATCAATTGATCATGACAATTATGTTTGTCAACACGGGACAACGGATATGATGTCGTATGTTATAACAGAAATAATTCTTGTTAGCTGCGACATTTCAACTTGAATTTGCAATTACTTTCAACTGGAATCCAATATTATTTATATGAGAAAATAAGAGTTCCAATTCTGGAGACATATTTATATTTTGGTCTGGGACTGCTTTTTATTGCACACAGGTTCTTGCAATGTCTACATCAGAGCAGTAAAATGACGTCATTTTTTAAAAATGTTCCAAAATGCCTTCAAAAGATTCTAGCGATACATATGTAGTCATCCGGAGACAAAATGCCTAAGGTTAATTAATGTATTCAACCATTGAACTTGCGGATCCAGCTTGGGTTCTAATGGATTGCAGAAAAAAGACTATTTTGCTATTTTGTCATATTTAACCTTATTTCTTTGTAGCAATATTCCAAAAGCACCGCACCGGCATATTGAGTTAACATCTCCTAACTTATTCGCTACAGTACACTGACTACCTTTGAACGGTTGCTTACAAACAGACTACTTACGCAAGGGTATGTTACCCAAGACTTGAAGTTATCAATACAGAAGTTTTACGGTCGACATCACGATCTTTGTTTTTTTTTCTCTACCGGATTTGACTTTACTACCGGAGTTGACATGTTCAATACGGCGGGTGTCTTATAAGAAGCAGGAGATACTAATTCTACCTGTGCACCTGATCTCATCCATGTATTTTTATTGGGGCCGTGTTGTTCACTTTGTATATGTGTGTATCTCCATTTCTTTTCTGTGCTCATGTTATCTATCTGTTTCTTTGTTTATCTTACTTGGATTGTACGTTTTAGACTGACGGTTCGGTTCTCATTTATACTTCTCCGTGTAATTTTCCCGAAAAAAGGGGCCAAAACTCTGGAACCCCGTCTGGATCTTCTAATGTACTGCACAATGAAATAAAAAAAAATATCAAACCACTGTGTCTTAGACACAAATGGATGCTGCACGAAATTTACAAATTTCCCCAACAAAAAGGTCCAAGCATATGAATGATATTAAGTATCCAACCTTTGAGTTTTAGATTGAAAACCATGTGCCACTGTTTCAAGGTAAAAAAATGTGTTCAAATAATTGCATATGGTCATTTTCCGAGACATTATGATAAAGATGGTAGGCGACATGATGATGTCACACATAACGGCAATAATCCTTGATGTCACGCAACGAAAAAGTAATAAATCGAAAAAAAGTACATGAACAAATAACAGTAGTCCAATGGTATCACATGAGGGGTTCATATGAGGGTAACGAATATTGGCAAATGGCGACAAACAAAAATAGCCATAAAATCAAACCATGATATGAATACAAAACAAAACTGACATGGAAGTGCTAATATTTGTTTAGAAAATATCCTATTCTATGGCACAACAAATTCACGTGTAAATGTTACTAGCAAAATTTACACGAATAAATTGATCTCGCCAAATGGTAGGGTGATATTTGATTCTGATGCAAGTTTATGATAAGAAATATCGATAAATTTTTCAAATCAACCATACCGTTACTGACATTACCACTGCAACACTTAATGGCGCAGTAAAACACAGAGGAAAATGACAGTGTCTCCCTAAATTCAATTAAAGAATAAACTAAATTGTCTTTACGGAAGAAATATTATGTAATAAAGATATGTCGCCCTGTAAAACACAGCAATATAAATCTTCTTTTAAATACATATTTGAACTTTTTAACGTGTTTTACATTTTACTGCTTGGAAATAATTTCTGCTTGCCGATTTGATTTCTTTGTGCGATGTTTTTCGTCAGATAGAATCAATTTCGAAATTATTAACCTCAACGTTAATGATGAGTCATCAAAATGAAATATTCAACAGTTTTGAAATATGACTAAATGTACAAAAAATAAAAACGATACTTGGAATTTTCACAGCTGGTTTTTGAGTCTGAAACGTCAAGATCCAGAATGTTATCAGATTTCTTCATTTCGGATGGAATGTTAGTCCCCGAGGGTTTTAACCTACAAAGTAGCCTGTACATCAGTGTTGGCCCGAAAACCTAATTTGAAGCTTGCAATATCAAAATTTAAGAAAACTTGTTTTAAAACTACGGATCCCCCCTTGTGCATAGCTCTGTCCCTAGATGATTTTGGCTTTCTTATAAGATCATTTTGGTAATTTGTTCTCTATCAGTTTTACACATTTTGGTGTATGGATTTCAAAATGTTTTGATTTAATCTGCACTGAAGAGACATAAGTTGTCGAAATCGCCATATGCAGAATATAAATTCACAGTTACGGTTTTATGTTATTCAGCAACATTAAAAAGTTTGTGGTAAAACAAAATATTGGATATACCATTTTGCAGACGCTTGGAAAGCTCGGTTTAAAAGATGAATATTGACTTGAGGATATAGTTAGAACACGATGTTAATACTTTTTAGCCTGATATTGTGCAAAAGTCATATTGTGACTTTGATTGCCGACTTTGATCCTTATCTTGAAAAAAATATTCCTCATTGCGCACGTCAAAAAGCTGCGAGACCGTGACAATATACTGGTTTTTAGCGATGGCAACCATAGAGCTTTTTAATGTCAATACACACATTCTTCGTCATATCAATGAAGGTATAGATTTGTCGTTAATAACATACCCTTTGGTTAGGCAAAGCAATGGGAAAATCACGATAGAAAAATTTTGAAATCATCCTTGTAATAAAATTTTAACTGGAGTTATTGTAAATATTATTTTAATTTAGCAAACTATTTCAATTTTATGATTCAATAAAAGCAAAAGCTTTCGACATTTCAGATATAAAAGTGCAAGGCACGAAAGACATGCCAACAAGGAAAATTAATGTGAAAACAAAACTTATTATGTAATAACATACTGACAATGAGGAAGCATGTATAAATTTTCAACAAAAAAAATCCATTTGTTGGTACGCAAACATAAAGAAAAACTATTTTTCCTGTTTTCACCAAGTTTGCTGACAATTATGGTTTTTTAGCCTTAATTAATTGCTTCCTAGATCAAGGAAGCTTCTTTGCTCATTGCCACTTTTTATAAGAATAATTAATGAGGACTTTCATTGAACAGCATTTACATACAAGAAGACAAACTTGTACTTTTATCAGTCGAAAATTAATAGACTGTTCCGTACTATTATGATCATTCTTGTTAATGAATCTTATGATCACGACGAAATATAGTTAACCCTTATGATCATTTCAACATTTGACGATCATGTCATAATGCTCCTAACCTTTATGATCATGCTAACCGTTTTGATCCAGCCAACATTTGTAGATTACTCTTATGATCATGCCACAAATAAAAAAAAAGTCGGAAAAACGTACCCATTACCACAGATGTTGAAATAGGAGACCAAATTCAGTACCAGGAACATCCATCGAATGAAATACAAGGGAATAAGCCTCAGTATTGTAAAGAAGTACAAATTTTGATTTAAACAGAAAATTTCTAGGAACACAAGGTAACATTGTCATGTCAGAGAAGTGAATTCCGTCGTAGACCTATTGTCCTCCAGTAGTGTTATCAACAATGTGGTTTGAAAATATACAAAAACGAGTTGCATAATAAACAGTAAAATTTATTATGCTGCACACGTGCTTTAGGGAGTAACCTAGTTAAGATGTCATCAGCCGCAATCAAATTATACCAAATATAAAATACACTAGAATGTTCAAGCATCATTCCAGTAAGTCAAAATAATACTTTGCAATCAAATAATACAAAGATACTAAGTCGTAAAGATACTGTAATGTTCAAATATGATTCCAATGAATTGCGTATATTACTGAAGCAAAATAATGCTGTTAACGACGAATGACATTAAACATTTCAAACACATGTAAAAATGAAATACTGTGGATCTAAAGTCAATTTAACAATAGACAATTTATAAATAACTAGATTTGCTTAACAAATGACAGCATGGTATGTAATGTTATTTACGTAATATTGTAGATTTGAAAAAGCACGAATAAATCTTATAATTGTATAGCATCATTTCTTTAGGCTTAGATTGCATTTCTACTATCATACGTAAAACTGATTTCCGCTAAACATCTTTTAAAAGATTAAAACACCACGATTATTCGTGAATAAAGAAAACAATAATATTAACTTGCTGCTCATTGACGAATCGCATTTTTTGCACGATGTATCTAAGGAACATAACATTAAAATGACTGAGCACTGTATGTCTACTTCTTGTATTATGTGCAACTGAAAGGAGTGACAGCAACAAGAGGTCATTGAAAGACATCAAACAAGTAACATATTGACGAACAGACTTTATTTTTCAATCTGCTGAAAAATCTCATCGATACGTTATACTACGACAGATTAACTCTAGTGATCCAGAACAGAAAGTTTTTTTTAAGTTGATGTCCATTTTCAGATCAATTTGAAATGGCTCGTTTTACGCCTAATAATTAAATCTGTCGTTAATTGATGGATTATTTAATTACTAGTATTTGGTGTCAATAATTGTGACACTTCATCTGGATAATAACATTACCTCCTTTCGATGCCCTATTCAATCCAAAATCAACGTGAACAAACAATGTGAACAACAACTTGGCGCGCTCAGACTTTTGATATATTTTTCGCCTACAAAAGTCATTTTATGTCGAAAGAATAACAAGCTAAAAGGCTAACGAACATGCACATCAAAACATAAATCACATAGCAGCAGGTCCCATGAGACGTGGCCAAGCCATGACCGCGCAACATGTGTTTACATGTAACGCCTGTGCAAACGAATGAATGATATGTCCGATGAATACATACCAACAGATTTTGAAGTAAACCGGTTCGAAAATGTGACGATTTGTTATATGGACGTTGTGAAGTTCTCAATGTATAAATCCGAAAACAGAAATTCCGGATAATGACGTATATCGTTTGGGCATAGTAATGGTATAATTATTCGAACGTAATGAATAGCAATAATCACAAGTCGCGAGTACCAGACATTGCAGACGGGTTAAACGATTTGAGATACTTTTTCTACAAAAAGAGTTTAATCCACTGAGTTGGACAATTCTCACTACTTGCAATAGGTATACATCCTAACAAAATCTACTATTTATTATACAACTTTGATATATTCGTATTTTTGTCTTGTTGTAAGATATTAGGACAACAATAATGTGAATCCTTGTAATAACTATGCTTTGTCACCGTGTGAAATTATAGTAAATCTTTAATCTACCATTTTATTTTATTACATTTTTGTTCTTCGAATAAAGCTTCCGAAATCAAGTACATATTATTTAATTGTTCAATGTCAAACTACCTAAGGTATTTATAAAGGAAAATGACATCGGATTTCTTTGGAATGTCACGCATTGAACACCACACGCGAAAATATAATTAAAGATTAATTGCAGACAAAGCTTCTAACAATATTGTGTTTGTATGCAAGAAACACTATTTAGACTGTCTTGTTAAGGAGATGGATATTGACACTTCATCGGGCAATCCTACTTATTCCCCAACTACATTATCAAGGGACGAGATAATCACAAATCACACTTCTGTGTTAGCATCATTCGGTATCAAAGTTGATGAGAATAACAGTTATCTCCCTTATATTTACTGGGTGCCTAAGCTTCACAAGAATCCCTACAAACAGAGATTCATTGCAGGATCTGCCAGATGCACCACTAAGCCCCTATCCAAACTTCTTACCACTTTACTGTCTGCAGTTAGAGATGGTCTAAAAAGCTACTGCGAAAAAGCCTATTCCACGAGCGGCGTGAATCAGATGTGGATTCTTAAAAATTCCAAAGATCTCCTTGAACAGCTCTCCTCAAACAGTCTCGCATACTGCAATAGCATTCAAACTTTTGATTTTTCTACCCTTTATACAACTCTTCCCCATAATAAACTTAAAACAGTAATTTCCGATCTGATACATCAATGTTTCTGTACAAAAACCGGAGAACGCAGGTATTCCTATCTGGTAATAGGAAAAGATAAAACATATTTTGTAAAGAACCACACTGAGTCAAACAAGAAATACAGTGAAAATGACGTGATTAAGATGCTTGAATTTTTGATCGACAACATTTTTGTTGAATGTGGAGGCCGTGTTTTTCAACAGACAATAGGGATTCCTATGGGAACAAATTGTGCGCCACTTTTAGCTGACCTTTTCCTTTTTTCGTATGAAGCAAAGTTTTTACAAGGGCTGATACAACAGAAACAAAAACAGCTAGCCCAGACTTTTAATTTCAGCTTCAGATATATAGACGATGTACTTTCTCTTAATAACCCAAAATTTAAAGAATATTTACATCGTATCTACCCCAGTGAACTTGAAATTAAAGAGACAACCGATACACCCGATTCTGCTTCATACCTTGACCTTTTGTTGTACATTGACGAACATGGACGTCTGAAATCTAGATTATATGACAAACGTGATGATTTTGACTTTCCAATTGTGAACTTTCCCTTTCTCTGCAGCAATATACCTGCATCCCCAGCATATGGAGTATATATTTCACAATTAATTCGTTACTTTAGAGCGTGCAGTACATACAGTGACTTTGTGGAAAGAGCAAAAGCACTGTCACAAAAACTGCTGAGTCAGGGATATGTTCAGCCTTTGTTACTTTCGTCCCTTCAGAAATTCTATGGCCGTCACCACGACATCATAGATAGATATGAAATGTCAGTGTCACAAATAAAAACTGACATTTTCAGCTAGATTCGCGTCTTCCCTGATTTGACATTACCGGTTTCGACTTTACCCTGAATTGACCAACTTACAGTGTGACGGGTGCTGTGCACAGAGCAGGACATGCTTACCCTTCCGGGGCACCTGATGTCACTCTTGTTTATTGAGAGTTCACACTGTTAGTGCTTTAGTTTTTTGTGTTGTATATGTAACGTTCGTGTGTTTTGTGGGCATGTGGTGTCTTTGGTCTTCCGTCTTTTGGTGTTCTTGCTTTTGCCTTGTCTCTGGACTTTGATTTGTGTAATCTTGTGCTTTGTTCCTTCGGTATTCTACTGCCGTTGTTTTTTAGCTGAAATTAAAACAAAATTAAATATTATTTTCATTCTGATTTTACGGCATTTTATTTAAATTTTAGAAAAGACTTGAAAAAGTTTTCGTGAAATGTAAAATTATAAAATCATGGAAAATTAAGAGACAACCTTTTTTAATCAATTCCATATTGCTGTGTTTCTTTGTATTGGAGATAATATCTTAATTGTTTGTAGATTGGATACTGTCGTTTGCATTACCCCAATCGAAATGCGCTTGTTGAGTATCTCTGTCTTATTTATGTAATAAAACACATGTAACAACTCCTTGTCGCTCTGCGATATTTTGTTGATCTCTTTCAACATGTGTCACCACAGCAACCAACGTTTAAAATCAGACACAGAAGTTTTAGCGATATGTATTGCCTCGATTTTATTTCATGAACAAACGAGTAGATATCGTGTCTGTTTCAGGAATGTCAACTGTGAAATCTATACCTTGAAAATTATAGCATTAACCAATCAGATAACAGCTTTAATGACAAACTACATTAGAATTGTTGTTATTTTTGCTCCCTCTTTATGTCTAAATTGATATGCATTTGTTTTGATTGTAAGTCGATGTGATTTGCATCATATCTCAATTTTTGCAAAAATGAAACTGCTTGGCTCCACCTTGTTTTGTCGTCGCTTCTGCTTTTAAATTTGATTTATTTTGTTTTCTTTCCCATCCTGAATCTTTCCGTATCTAACGTTTTCCACGTAAATCATGCTCCTTAAGTTATAACTGTTGTTAAACAATGATAAAAGTGTATTATTCCTATAAAATGTAGTGAATGAAAATTACAAGTTCCACAATTCATATTTACGTCAATTAATGTTTATGGCTCAAAAATCAATTGATTAAGATAAATTATTTTTGTCATAATAGGCAACGGGTATGATATCGTTAATTTATAACAGAAATGACCCTAGTCAGCTGCAACACTTAAACTTGAATTTGCAGTTACTTTTGTATCATTCATGATAAATATGAAAAATACGAATTCCATTACTGTAGACATATTTATACTATTGCTTTATATTTCAAACAGGTTCCCGCTACTTCTATATCACAATAATAAAACATTACGTCATTATTCAAGAGCTGATTATTCATTGAAGAATTCAAAAGGTTCTCAAGAGATATATATGTGGTCATACGTAGACAAAATGTCTGGGGTGAATTTATGTATTCAACCATTGAACTTGCGGGAAAACGGGGTTCTAATGGATAGCACGCAAGCGAGTTCTAGGATATTGTTGACATTTTTTTACATTTACGCTTATTTCTGCACGTAAATTTTTCCGAAAAAAAGAGTCCAAACTCGGTGAAACCCGTCTGGATCTTCTAATGTACTGCACTATGAAATTTAAAAAAAAGCAATCAAACCAGTGCGTTTTAGTGATGAACAGACGCATCTGCACGAAATTGTCAATTTTCCAAAAAAATAAAAAAGGTCCGAGCATGATATAAAGTATCCTTTAGAATGAAGGACACGTTCCTCTTGTTCACCGCGTTAAATAATCGCATATGGTCTTTTTCCGCGACATTATGATGTAGATGGTAGTCGACATGGTGACGTCCCGCATAACGAGTTCTCCTTGATGTCAGGCAACGAAAAAGTAATAAATCGAAGAAAAAAGATACATGAACAAATAACAGTAGTATAATTGTATCAGATAAAGGGTTCATCTGAGGGGTGCAAATTTTGGCAAATGGCGACAAGAAAAACGGCCATAAAAATCAAACCAGGATATGATGCTGGAATGCAAAAAAAAAAA
>MJUU01056969.1:0-25801 GCA_002080025.1 Modiolus philippinarum | reverse complement strand
TGTAAATGTTACTAGCACAATTTACACGAAAAACTGATCACACCAATGGATTGGGTGATGCCTTATACTTTTTTTAATAAATGCATAATTCTGATGCAACTTTATGATAAGAAATTTCAATACATTTTTCAAATCAATCATTCCGTTACAGACATAACCACTGGAATATTTAATGTCGCAGTAAAATATAGAGGCAATGACACTGTCTTTTTTAAGTCAATTAAAGAATAAACTAAACTGCCTTTACGGAAAAAAAATATTACGTAATAAATATATGTTGTCCTGTAAGACCATAATCATGCCAGCATTTTCCTTACCACAATGACCATGTCAACATCTTGTTTCTGAATCTTACGATCACGCCGAAATATAACCTACCCTTAGTGAGTGTCTTCATTTTTCTTTTCTGTGCTCTACCCATGTTGTGTCTTTGTTTTTTTCTGCCTTTTTTGTTTCTGGTGTTGTCATTGTCCTTGGATTGTTCGCTTTTAGATTGACGGTTCGGTTCTCACTTACCTTACACTACTCTACCCTTATGATCATGCAAACATTTTCCTTACCCTAATGACAATGCCAACATCTTGTTTCTGAATCTTATGATCATGCTGAAATATAATTAATCCTTATGATTATGCCAATATCTGACGATCATGTCAAAATGTTCCTTACCTTTATGATCATGCCATCCGTTTTGAGCAAGCCAACATTTGCCTCACTCTTATGATCAGGCCAACATGGTTTTCCTTACTATATGATGGTGCTTTCATTCTTATGTCCATCTTAACGCGTTGTTTCGTATGCTTACGATCATGCCAACATGTTGCTCTTTACCCTGATGATGATGCTATCATTTTTGTTGCCTATCCGTATGATCACGCTTACATCATGTTTTCTACCGTGTGCTATCGTTGTGTATTGTAAAGTCGAGAGTATTGTAAAGTCGAGGGTTATTTATTTTGCATATTCATTAGATGACGTTAAAGCCATTGTTTGACCCAGGTTTGCCAAACTGTAAAAGTGATGTCTGAGTTTTAAATTAATAAAAGTATCTGTTCAAAATCAATATTTTAACAGGTAAAAACAAAGAAAACCTGAAAGATGCCAATTTCCGCCATTTTTGTTAATGTCCATTTTTAGGAATCTTGTTTCAGTTATTTTTTGAGCACCTAGGTCACCAAGGTCATGAAAGACATGGTCAGTTGATTAATTTGCATATCTGGGTCAACGAATTTATGGCTGAAACTGAACTTTTATTACAAGCAATTTGAGAAAGAAATCTTGCAAAACATATCACTTTTTATTCTTTTTACCTTTCACAATGTAAAAAGTGTGACTATGAGTGCAACAAAAATATTTGGTATTTTTAATGATTGTCTTTCTGAGGTTGACCCCAACTTTCGTTTTTATAACACCTGACCATGTGACAAAACATGATGGATAAAAGAAAGAATTCGGATTGCAATAGGAAAATTAAATAAGCAGCTGAAAAGTCTCTAGCAAATATATTTTTCCTCTGGTGGGAATTTTAGTACAGTGCCATACTCTAAATATTTTGTGACACTGAAAATAGATTCATGACTGCTTTAAATTTTGATTGTCAGTACATATAATGTTCTTCATAATGTGCCATTTTAATCTTTCATTTATATTCACCACAGCATGCAAATATGGAGTCTCGACTTTACAATACACTACCAAAATCGTAGTGGAAATGCCCTCCCACTTTCCGAAGGGTTTTTAATAACCTTCTAAGTATGTAGAAATGATTAAATCTGTGCCAAAAAAGAGTGAAAGTAGATTTTATATTTATATTGTAATTTACAGGATTGTTGAAATTAATTTAGAATTGTATGAGACAAAATGGTCTTGGGGTCTCGACTTTACGATACACGAGGATACTTCAAAAATCATCCATCCAGTAACTTTGTAATAATGTAATAAAATGGTGCTAAATGCTCGACTGTTGATTCAAATTTTTTGTAGAATGTAGATAAACTACTTAATTTAATGTGATTGTTAGAAAAAAAAGGCATAATAAAAATCTCAGATTTTTCTGATTTTATGATACTTTATACATGTTATACTTTTTAAGTCGTATGTTAAGAAAAAGAAGATGGTACTTTAAGGAAAACTCTGACTACAAGCTTATTTTTTTAATTTCACATGAAATAACATGTTGATTGATATTTCTATTCTGTTACCAACATGTCTTTTTGTGTATTTATTTTTTAGCCATTTACCACACATAGGGGGAGGGTTTGGATCCAAGGAAACGAGTTTAACCCTACTGCAATTTTTGCGCCTGTCCAAAGTCAGGAATATAGTGGTCATTGGCTTGTCCTTGTCTTCTTATAAAATTTTAGTTTCTTGATATTTGGGTTATTGGATGTGATTTATTTCCATTGATTTATTCACTTTTTTACCTTTTTGGGGCCATTTAGGGCTTACTTTATTGTGTGGTCTCCTCACTGTGTGGAAGACCGTATGGTGACCCCTTGATGTTTTGGGTCGTTTTAACCTGGATATGGGATGTTGTCTCCTGGACATTTACCCCATTTCCTTTCTTTTTCATACTGTTTACCTGAAAAATCTTTAAAGAACAAAGAAAGAAATATGGAGTATATGTACTTTGTACAGAATCCCTATAAATTCATGGTAAGATTAAGTAAATCAAACAACGCTTTCATTGATGTTCTTCATCATTAAGTCACAGTGTGATAAAGAGAGGCCTGTAATGTATTTAAAAATACGCAAGTTGCATAATAAACAGAAATTTTTATAACGCTGTGCACGTGTTTAAAGGAATAACTTTTCATCAGAAGCATTGGAATCAAACGACAGGAACGCCATAATCCATACATAGTCGGAACATTGTACCCATTACCACAAAATGTCGAAATAGGAGGCCAGATCTAGTACCAAGAACATCCACCAAATGTAATACAACGGAATGAAGCTTCGGTATTTTAAAGAGTTAGAATTTCTATAAAATCAGAAAAATTTCTATGAATACAAGGTAAAATTTTCAGTCAGAAAAAGTGAAATCCATCGGGAACCTTTTGTCCTCCAGCTGCAGTATCGACCCAGTGGTTTTAAAATACAAAATACCCGAGCTGCACACGTGCTTTAAGCAGTAGCTTAGGTTAAGCTGTCATCTGCAGCAATCGAATGCTGCAAATATACCAAATATGGAAGATACTGTAATGTTCAAATACATTCCAGTAAGTCATCATAATTGTGTTGCAATCAAATGATACAAAGATCCCAAATATGAAAGATACTGTAATGTTCAAATACATTCCAATGAATTACTTATATACGAATAAAAATAATGCTTTGAACAACGAATTGCATTTAACATTTCAAACACTTGTAAAAATGAAATTCTGAGGATATTAAGTCAATTAAACAAAAGTCAATTCATCAATAACTAGATTTGTTTAACATCTGACAGCATGGAACATTTGTATGTTATTAGATTAATGTAATATTGAAAATTTTAAAAAGCTCGCATTAATCTTGTATTTGGATAGCATCATTTCATAGCCTTATTGTATTTGTATTATAATTACGTAAAAAAGATTTCCGCAAAACATCTTTTGAAAAGATTAAACCACCACGATTCTTGAATACAGAAAATAACAATATTAACTTGCTGCACATTGGCGAAATGGCTTTTTTTAAAGTACGATATATCTATGGAACAAAACGAAAAACTCACTGAGCACTGTATGTCTGCTACTTGTAGTATGTACAACAGAAAGGAGCAACAGCAACAAAAGGTCATTAAAAGGCATCAAACAAGTAGCATGATGACAAACAGAATATATTATCCAATCTAAAAAAATCTTATTTCTACGTTTACATAACGATATACATCAACTCTAGTAATATAAAACAGAAAGGATTAACTTGTAAGTTGATGTACAAAATACATCATATATATAGAAGTAAAAGAAAATATTGTTAAAAATATCGGCTAACGTAATTTTACTGGTCAACAAAAGAAACAAAACTGTTAATTTCTTAATATTTTTGTACTGAACATTTAATCCTTTATATTTTAGTGTATTTGTTATTCAACGCCAAACAGCATGTGTTTATGTCTGTCCTTAGCTGACTCTGGCTCTCCTGGTAAGATCATATTGATAATTTGTTCTCTATAAGCTTTTGCACAAATTTCGGTTCATGGATTTCCAATTGTTTTGATTTGAACCTAAATTCACAGTGACGTCGGTATTTTGTTATTAGTTACCACTGGGCCGATACCACTGCTGGTGGACTGTTAGTCCCCGAGGGTATTCACCAACCCAGTAGCCAGTACTTGGGCGCTGGCCCGAAAACCGATTTTATTTGAAAATCTTCAATATCTAAATTTATGCAAATTTTGCTAAACCTAAGTAGGATTTACCTCTTGCATAACTCTGTCCTTAGCTTACTTTAGCTTTCCTATTTAGATCATATTGGTTATTTTTTCTCTATAAGCTTTTACACAAATTTCGGTTCATGGATTTGCAAATGTTTTAATTTGATCTGCATTAATGAGACATAAGTTGCCGAAATGCGCATATGCAGAACCTAAATTCACAGTAACCTCGGTATTTTGTAATTAGTTACCACTGGGCAAATGCCACTGCTGGTGGACTGTTAGTCCCCGAGGGTATTCACCAACCCAGTAATCAGTAGTTCGGTGCTGGCCCGAAAACCGATTCTTTTTGAAAATGTGCAATATCTAAATTTAAGAAATTTGGTTAAACTTAAGGAGTATCTCCCTCTTGCATAGCTCTATCCGTATCTGCATTTTGGCATTCCTATCTATATCCTAGTGGTAATTTGTTCTCTATGCGGTTTAACACAAATTTCGGTTTATTGATTTCCAAATGTTTTAAATTGATCTGCAATGATGAGACATAAATTTTCGAAATGCGCATGTGCAGAACCTTAATTCATAGTAACCTCGGTATTTTGTTATTTATTCCATTTTCAAATCAATTCCGAAAGAGGTACGATCAAAATAAGGATTGGTAAGTTTACTTGAGTACGCCGTTAAAATCGTATATGTTTTAAAATGTTTGATGCCAAAAATTGTGACATTTTATCCGGACAACAATTTAAAATCTTAAAAATTGGTAAAACAAACTCTCGCTCCGATGCTCCATTCATATCAAAATCAACAGTGACTATAACCTGGCGCTTTCAGACAATAAATATCGACTTTTTTTGCCTTCACAAATCATTGTTATGTGAAACGAATAACAATTAAAGACTAACGATTTATCTGGAGCAAACATGCGCGTTTAATGATGAATACGTGGTCGCAAAAGCAACAGATTTTTTCAGCCAATCTGGTCGAAAATGTGACAATTTGTGAACATGCTCAATGTTTAACCAATGCCATATTGTTATAAATCTCTGAATCGGAGATAATATCTGAATTGTTTGTAGCATGGATGCTGTCGTCTGCATGACCCTAATCGAACTTTGCTTGTTGAGTATATCTGTCGTATCTATGTAATAAGACACATGTAACAACTCCTTGTCGCTCTGCGATATTTTGTTGATCTCTTTCAACATGTGTCACCACAGACGACCAACGTTTAAAATCAGACACAGAAGTTTAAGCGATGTGTATTGCCTCAATTTTATTTCATGAACAAACGAGTACATATGTGTCCATTTCAGGTATGTCAACTGTGTAGTCTATATCTTGAAAATTATAGCATTAACCAATCAGATAACAGGATTAATAACAAACTACATTAGAATAGTTGATATCCATTTGTATTGATGTCATGCATCACATCTCTATTTTTGCAATATATAACTGCTTGTCACCATCTTATTATGTCGTCGCTTCTGCTTTTAAATTTTATTCATTTTGTTTCCTTCCCCATCCTGGATTTGTTTCGTATCTTACGTTTTCCAATTAAATCATAGTCAGTCCTTGTTTGCTCTTTATGTAATAACTGTTATTAAACAACTATAAAAAGTTTTTGATTCCTACAAAACGTATAGAATGGAAAGAACAAGTTTCACAATTCAAACTTACGTCAATTAGCGCTGTCAAAGTAAAGGGTAATGACTTCAAAATCAATTAAGCAGGATAAAATATGTTTGTCATAATGAAACAACGGACATGATGTGGTATGTTATGACATAAGTGATCATAGTTAGTTCATCCGGAATTTGCAGCTACTTTAGTATCTGTTATTCTATAAATAAAAAATAAGAGTTTCAAAACTGAAGACATGTTTATGATTTGGTATGCGATTGGTTTATATTTCAAACAAGTTCCTGAAATTTCTACATCACAACAGTAAAATAATGACTCACTAATTCAAACGTTGACAGTTCCTTGATGACTTGAAAAGGTGTTCAAGAGATAAATATGTGGTCATTGGAAGACAATATGCCTAGGGAGAATCTTTGTATATACCAACTGTACTTGCGGATCCAACTCAGAAAAAATGGTGTTTTAATAGATCTCAGAAAAAAGAGAGTTACAAGCTATTGTTGTCATTTCTTTGTTATATTTACCCCAATTTGTCAACGTAAAGGCTGTCCAAACCTCGGAACCCCGTCTGGATCTTCTAATGAACTGAAAAAAAAAACAAAAAACAAAAGGTATCAAACCACTGCATCTTAAACATAAATGGATGTATCTGAACGAAATTCAAAATTTCACAAAAAATGTCCAAGCATGATATAAGGTATCAAACCTTTGATTCTAAGACTGAGGACACATGCCCCTAGTTCAATGCGAAAAAATTGTTTTCAAATACTCGTATATGGTCATTATCCGATACATTATGATGTAGATGGTAGGCAACATGATGACGTCACACACAACGGAAACACTCATTGATGTCACGTACCGAAAAAGTAATAAATCGATGAAAAAGGTACAAATGACAATAGTCCAATGGTATCATATGAGGGGTGCGAATTTTGGCAAATTATGACAAACAATATGGCCATTAAAAATTAAACCAGGATATGATTAAGGAATACTTCGAAAAATTCACATGGACGCAAAAATATGTATAGAAAATATCCTATTCTATGGCAATATCCTATTCTATGACACAACAAATTCACGTATAAATGTTACTAGCAAAATTTACATGAATACATTGATCTCAACAAATGATTAAGTGGTGTCTGATACTTTCAGTGGCTTTGAAATATGACAAAATGTACAACAAGAACCAACGAAACTTGCAATTTTCACAGCTGGTTTTGGAGTTTGAAACACCAAGATCCACAGATTACTTCATTTCAACAACACAGAAAAGTTAGTGGCAAAAAAATATTGGATATACCATATTGCAGACGCTTGGAAACCTCAGTTTAAAAGATGAATATTGACAAACATCAGAATAGTCAGGACAAGATGTTAATACGTTTTTGCCTACAATTTTGCAAAAGCAAAGTTGTGACTTTAATTGCCGACTTTGATCCTTATTTTGAAAAAAAATATTTCTATTGCGCACGTCAAAAAGCTGCGAGACCGTGACAATCTACTGGTAAACCGAATAGTGATGGCAACCATAGAGCCTTTTAATGTTAATTTTAACGTTCTTCGTCATATATATGAAGGTGTAGTTTGTGGTTAATTACATACACTTGTTGAACATGTACTCTTATTTGAAAGATAGTAATGTGGTTTCAGTTAAGATTCACATTCACTGTGAGCCGACGTTTTACATTTCCGCAAATTGGCATTATATTTCCGGAAAAAAATATTGCGTTTCCAGAAAAAGTTTACCAGTCCGGAAAAATATATATATTATATTTCGGGAAAAAAAATTATCATTCCACAGACGAAATCATTTACCTCTAAAATAGATTGAATGGTAATGAAAGCTACCTCATGAGCAAGATAAATTTTCGGAAACGGAATGTATGAAAATTTCCGGAAACGATATCTTTTAATTTGTGGAAATGTAATAATTAACATTTGAAAAAACTCCGGAAAAGTAATGCTCCCCTGTTTGCAAATGGTAAGGCATAGCAATGAGAAAAACACGATAGAAAATTTGAAATCATCCTTGTTATAAAATTTACACTGAAGAAATTGTAAATTGTATTTTATTTTAAGCCTTTACGATTCAAATGTAAAAATGAAAGACACGGAAGACATGCCAACAAAAAAATTAATGTGTAAACAAACTTATTATGTAATAATGTACTGACAATATGAGGAAAGGGGTATAAATTTTCAGGAAAATCCCATTTGTTGGTACATGAACATAAAGAAAAGCTGTTTTCCTGTTCTCAAAAGTTTTTTGACAGCTCAATTTTTTTCTTTGTTTTTTTTTATCTTTGATTTATGGCTTCCCAGATCGAGGAAGCTTCCTTGCTCATTATCACAATTATACGACCAGTTAAGGTGGTACGGGGGTCTAAAATTCTGTCAGATAGAATTTTCTAATTTTTTCATGATTTACCCTTTGTTATTAGAGCACACAAAAAATGAAATAAAAATAAGGGGTCACCGGTCATATAAGAATGAAATATGAAATGTAAAAATCTGCTATTTTGGTTGAAATAATAGGGAAAATTAGCGAATCTTAACAAAATTTTAAATTATTTTAGTTACATCAGATAGAATATTTTAAAATTTGGTAAAATAATAGCTTATATAGTGTCCTTCAATTTTCATGAAAAAAATTTGGGGGGGGCACCGAACTTATTTTTGAATAAATTACTAAAAACTCATTTTTTCCTATTATTTCTATACAAATTATCTCCCCTTAATAAAACAGGAGTTAGCTGAAAGGTTCAATATTTTGCGTGGTTACTTAATAAAAGTGGCATATTTTATCAAATTTAACTATTATAAAACATTGAAAATGGTTTCGGCAACGTTCCCGTAGTGAACTCCATTTTAAGTCACATGCGCAAGAATGATGCGCAATTTTTAACTCCCGTACTACCTTAATAAGGACTTTAAATGAACAGAATATGTACATAAGAAGACAAAATAGTATTTTGATTTGTCGAAAATGAATTGACTTTTCCATACTCTTAGGACCCTTCCAACATGTTGCTTACTATTCCAACATCTTGTTTCAGAATGATGTGATCATTATGATCACGCACAAATATACTGAACTCTTATGATCATAGTAACATCTTACGGTAATGTCATAATATTCCTAACCATTCTGATCATGCCACCTGTTTTGATCCAGCGAACATTTGCCTCACTCTAATGAACATGCCAACAATTTGTCCCTTGTTATATGATGATGCTTTTCATTTTATGTCTATCCCTACGTGATGTCTAGTATGCTCACGATCATGCCGCCATTTAGTTCTAAACCTGATGATGATTCTATCATTTTTGTTATTTATGCGTATGACCACGCTAACATATTGTTTCCTACGCCTATGTGCATTCAAAAATTATCCATCTAGTAATTTTGTTATAAATAGGTACCAACGCACGACTTATGCAGAATGTAGATTAGCAACTTAATTAAATATGAATGCTAAACAAATCGTGAAAAAAGTCTCAGATATTTGTTTCTGATTTTATGATACTTGATAATTTTTACTTCATATGTTAAGAAAAAAATGGTACTCCTTCAATCCTTTCTTTAACAATCACGCTTTAATTCCAAATTCAAATTGCAGCATTTACGTAGACTATATGGAAAAATCTGACTACATGTTTTTTTTTTTTTATCTTACATGAAATAACGTGTAGATTATTTTTTCCATAAACCTACTTGTACATGTATTTGGTAACCTGAAAAAGTCTTTAAGTCACAGTGTGATTAAGATAGGTCTGAAATGTTGTTAAAAATATCCAAGTTTCAAAATAAATAGAAAATTTTGTAACGGTGCACACGTGTTTGAAGGCAAATTTTCTCATCAGAAGCATTGGAATCAAACGATAGGAACGCCATAATCCAACAAAGTCGGGCAAAAAGTAACAACCACAACATATGTCGAAATAGGAGAACAAATCTAGTACCAGGAACATCCATCGAATGTAGTACAACCGAATGAAGCTTCAGTATTTTCAAGAGTTAGAATTTCTATAAAAAAATTAAATTTCTATGAACACAGAGAAGTTAATTTCATTTGGGAGCTCTTGTCCCCAAGCAGTGGTATCGACGCAGTGGTTTTGAAATACAAAATACCAAAGTTGCCAAATCAACAGGCTGCACACATACTTTAAGAGTAGCCTAGGTAAAGCTGTCATCAGCAGCAATCACATGATACAAAGATATATTGATTGATTGATTGATTGATTGAATATTGTTTAACGTCTACTGAGCAATTGCAAAGATATAAAATATGGAAGATACTGTAATGTTCAAATAATTTATTACGTATATAACTGAGTCAAAATAATGCTGTTAACTACGAATGACATTTAAAATTTCAATCAAATGAAATTCTGACGATCTAAGTCAATTGAACAATAGACAATTGATCAAAAACTAAATTTGCCTAACAAATGACAGCATGGTATGTTATGATATTTATATAATATCGTAGATTTAAAAACCAAAAAATCTTATAATTGTATGCCATTGCATCATTCTTTTAGGCTTATTGCATTTCTTCTATAATTACGTAAAAGACATTTCCGCAAAACATGTTTTGAAAAGATTAAAATACCCCGATTATTCTTGAATAAAGAAAACAAAAATATTAACATGCTGCTCATTGCCGAATCGCTATTTTAAAGCACAATATTTCTATGGAACATTACACTAAAATCACTGAGCACTGTATGTCTGCTACTTAATGAAGGAAAGATAACAGGAAACACTTACAATGGCCGAACATTACAATCACATGTCACAATCAACCAGGGAACTGCACAAGAAAAACATAAAATGCCAAAGACAAACATAGATAACGATAGGAACTTGGGATAGTCGGACTTGGTACCGGCACTGGCAACAGCCAGTGGTAGGGTTAAACCGGTTTATGGGTACCCAAACCTCCCCTTTCTCTATCCCGTTTCCCTATAGTATAATAAACATACAAATAAAACCCAATACAGGTAGATCCCCAACTCTAAGACCACAATCTTGAAAGGAAAGAATTGATAAAACGTAATTTAGAAAGATGGGTCGTGGAGTGCTCGCCGCTAAACTGCCGGCTAACTCAAGGAGCCTAGTCTGCTGGTAATACACTGTCGCACTACGGAGTAATAATCAAATTCAAAACTTCTCGTAGGGTTTGGAGAGGCCAGTATAATTGTAAAATCTTCAGGTCATTGGATCCCAAAGCCAATTTAACGAAGTCATGAAGAATATCCGGTCAATATCCCCTATTACGTAAAGAATGTAAGTTACGTCCCAGTTTTTCTGGATTTTTTATCATTTTTTTTACATTTCCGTAAAAACGAGGGTGAGAAATGCCTTTTGTAAAAAGCTGTTTTCGAGTCGCATTATATTTAGATACCAAATATTCATATCTTCTATAAAACTTCTTAAATGTGTTTATCAATCTATGAAATCTGTAACCCTGTTGTAATAGTTTTGATGTGCAAGTACGGTTACGCTCATTAAAGTCGTCAAGACAAGATCAGACGCGTGCGATTCGTACCAGTTGAGATATGTACACCCCGTATGATGGTGCTGCAGCAACGTCGCCATCAAGAAAAGGGAAATTGGTCATAGTGAAATCAAAATCATCCCTTTTATCATAAATTTTAGTTTCAATTTTTCCAGAGTCAACGATGAAAGTTAGATCGAGAAATGGGCAGTATTTAGAATCATTGTTTGCTTTATTAAGTTTCAGTTCTTGTGGGTAAATGAGGTCGACATAGTCTAAAAACTGGGGATTGTCAATAGTAAGGATATCGTCGATATATCAGCTGTTATCGTTGAAAATTGAAATAAGTTGATCACTGTTTTGTATGTTTCCATCCTGTAGTTTTTTTCATAAATTCCCCTTCGTAACAGAACAGGAAAAGATCTGCAATGAGAGGTGCACAAACTCATGGGAATTCTAATGACCTGTTGTTAGACGATGTTGCCGAAACGAACAAAAATGTTGTTTAGCAAAAGATTCAGTGCCTTAATCATGCCATCGCATGTCCAGGAACAATGATTTTTGTAAGTGATGTTAGAGAAGAATCCTTGCTTTTTATTACAACAAATGAATTGTAGACCAAAAAATTTGAAAGACCATTTAATAAGTTGTTCCAATCTAGATTTAATCAATTTATGTGAAAGTGTTGTATAAAGTGTAGAAAAATCATAACTGTCAATAGATGAAACCGGTCTTTGTATTGATTTTAGTTTATCTAAAACTTCAATGGAATTTTTTACACTCCAAAAGTAATTTACACCATGGGTTTGGTATGTTTTCTCACAATATTTGATAACTAACTGTTTAATACAGGTAAATGCACTTGCTAAATGGATGGATAAATTAGTGCTAGAACAGTCACTCGATGCCGAAATAAAACGATGTTTGTAGGGATTTTTGTGAAGCTTAGGAACCCAATACATAGTAAGCAAGGTGTTATCTTTAGGTGGAACTTGGAGCATATCTGTATCGCTGTAGTGCTGTTTGGTTAATGTTTTTTCGTCAAAATTAGTACGTTCGAAAGTGTCAGACTTTGCCATTTCATTTTGTTGGACATCAATATAATATTTCTTTCAAATAATGGAATCGTAATTGGACGCTTTATCGACTGGTACAAATACATAATTATTGCTAAGATCTCCTAATTTTAACTTGATTCTGTTTACAGACAGCTTAGGTGGTGATTCTTTATAATTATCTTTATAAAAAATTATTCTTTTGGTGACTTTTGTAATAATTCTATCTTTGTACATATTGAGTGCGTGTTTGTCTGCACTTTCTCGTTTGCATCATTTTAAACAATAATTGGCAACTGCGTCTTTAATAATGTCAAAACATGCTTGCCAGTTAATTTTCGAAGGTGGGCGATATTTATGCCCTTTCTAAAGAACTTTCTAACGTCTTTTACATCGATAATGTTCAACTTCCCCGTTAATACATGTCCACATGGATCATAGCGATATGGTGACGTTGAACAGTGTCAGCTGCTGGGGTAGTTCTTCTCGATATTAGCATCACAGGTTATAGAAGAGTAATTGAAAAAAATACTTCTAGTAGGCTTTTGTAAGAAAATGAAATGATAGGCATGTCCTGGTTGTCAAAATAAACGGGAACAAGTTTTCGAATATCTGCGTCCCGATTAAATCAATTCCTTCAATTATATATTTAATTTTCAAAAATTGTTTGACATGTTCATCGGGTTTGTCTATTCTCGGATAAAGCCGATGAAAGCAGAAAAACATC
The DNA here is from genome assembly GCA_002080025.1 of Modiolus philippinarum. Taxonomy (NCBI): domain Eukaryota; kingdom Metazoa; phylum Mollusca; class Bivalvia; order Mytilida; family Modiolidae; genus Modiolus; species Modiolus philippinarum. Next base: position 12,493 of record MJUU01056969.1, on the reverse strand, counting down.
CATTATTTTCGAACATTCATAGATTGGGCTATTTACAGACATGGTATCACATTCGAAAAAGATTTTGTAAAGTTGATTAACAGAAATTTGGTAAAGTTTAGTAAACAAGCAATGCCGCCCATTGTTTTTGAAAACGGTATGCAAATCTTTAACATTTACGTGGTTTTTACGTTTGTTTTTTATATTGTAATTCTCTCTTCGGCCATGTGACCTGCGATGGCGTAACTTCGGAGAAGAAATACTCATGATGTCAATGGATTGATTGATTGAGTGAATATTGTTTAACGTCTACTCAGCAATATTTCAGCTATATCAAGACGAGAACAAGTTTGTTAATAAATATTCACTTTGGGGTATGGAAAGGGTCATGGGACGGGAAATTCTGACTGCCACTGGAAAGTAGGGTGAAATCGAAAAGGGCGGAGAATTTAGCCTTGTAGCCGATCACCTACGGACCACTCAAAAAAGCTTGCTACAAGGGTTCTTTAACGTGCAGGAAGCGTGGCATTTCTTCCAACACGTGGACCTGAGTTTACATCCCATCCGAAAGATGGGTTGTGTATTTATTAATCCCGCACAACCACGGAATGGGTCCTATTTCTATATCCCGGGACCCTCGGGGTCAGCCCCCCTTTAGGAGGGGTCACACCCCACAAGCCGGAGATACTAGGTCCTATTTCTATATCCCGGGGTTCCCTCGGGGTCCTCTGTTAGGAAGACTCATACTCCAAGCTCAGAGGATGCTGCGGGCCTATTCATAAGCCGGGACCGCGCACGGCGGTGATGTCAATGGAAGCACGCTGAGAAATGTTTCCTTGACCCATGATGTTGTCGTTTAAACCTAAAGGGTAAACTGTCTGAAGTTTTTGTATCCAAGATAATTCACATTCTCTTTTTGATCTTACAAATTCTCTCTTGGATTGGTCAGGGGATTTTTCAACAATTTCTAATCGTTGAATTTTAATATACTTTCTGTAATTATTATAAACGGAACAATGCTGATATATGTAAGATCTGAACCTTTTTGTATTAGTATTACTTGTATTAGTGCACCATACAGGAGTGACAGCAACAAAAGGTCATTGAAAGGCATCAACCAAGTAGCATAATGACAAACAGAATGTATTATCCAATCTGCTGAAAATCTTACCGATACGTTTATACTACGATATAGATGCACTCTAGTGACCCAGAATAGAAAAAGGGTTTTCTTGTAAGTTGATGTAAATTATAACATATAGTCATTATGTATAACATTGCAAAAAATCGGGTATCGTAATTATAATAGTCAATGAAAGAAACAATGCACAGTTATTTTATTTTATTTTTATGTGTGTGTGTGTGTGTGTGTGTGTGTGTGTGTGCAGTTTATTTTTAGTTTATTTATGTATTCAACTCAAAAAAACATGTGTTAATCTTTTTCAAATCGATTCCGAAATAGGTACAATGAAAATCCAGATTGGTTAGATTTGCCCTATAATTGACTTCGCCGTTAAATGATGGATGATTTAGAATGTTTAATGTCAATAATTGAGAAACTTCATTGGGACAACAATTTGCAATCTTCAAAATTGGACAAACAAACTCCTTCTGATGCCCCATTCAAATCAAAATCAACGTGAACTACAACCCGGCCCGGTCAGACAATAGATATCGATTTTTTGTCTTCACAAAATATTTTATGCGAAACAAATAACAAACATAAGACTAACGATTTGTCTGAGGCAAACAATAAATCACTTTGCAGTAGGTCCGGTTTTAACGTCGCAATGTCAAGACTGCTTCACACTTGCTAAAACGTTAAATGTAAAATAGGTCCAAGGATTTGTCAAAACAACATATTTTACAGTCAGTCTGTTCGAGAATGTGACGATTTGTTATATTAAAGTTGTGAACATACTCACTGTTTATATCCGCGAACAGAAATCCCGGATAACGACCTTGACAGTGACCGTATATGGTTAAGGAATTGTTAAAGACGTCTTTGGGCATAATAATGGAATAATTATTCGAACGATGTCACGAGTGCTGACCAACGCCGAAAAATTATACGAGTTAAGGAACTTTTTCTGCAAAACAGTTTAATCCACTGAGAGGGTCAATTCTCACTACCTGTAATACGTATATCTCCTAACAAAATGTACTGTTTATTATACAATTTTGATATATTTGTATTCTTTCTTGCTGTAAGATACTAAGACAGCAATAATGTTAATCCTTATAATAACTATGCTATGTCGTCGTGTGAAATTATAGTCAATCTTAACTTTTTTCTTTTTATTTATTAAATTTTTGTTCTTCTTTGATTAAAGCTTCCGAAATAAACCACAAATTATTTTATTGTTCAATGTTCGGTTCCGTTCTGGGTGTTGGTGGCGTCTACCCACTAGGGGTATTGCGCCCTGAGTACACAACTTAAGATTTCTATGATCTTTTAGGTTGCTCTGTACTTTTTGGTTTCATTTTCTTTCTGTCAGGTCGGCGCTGCCGGACTACAGCTTCATAGAAGTTTTCATCAGCACTAGCGTACCCAGGATTGTCTATATCGTACTCATTCATAGCTAATTCTGGTGATGGTGAGTCATTCCATCGTACAATGTGGTCAATGTACAATATCTGTGTGGTACATACGGACTTCGTATGACTTGCGTCTCTTTCACTGGCCTGAATTCCAGGTAAAGAGGGTGTCTGTACTTCGTAGGCGTTAGTGGGAAACCTTTATTTACTGATCTGTCTTGCGTTGCATGGTTACGTTCAGTGGTAACTTTGGTGTTAGTCTGCACACTTGTCGAGTTGTTACTTGCTGTCTGCGTATCATGATCGGTGGTGGTTCTGTCTTCTATCTGGCTGCACGATTCAGCTTTAGCAACAACGGCCTTGATCCGTTTCTCCTTGAACTAGTTGAGACGCTTGTCGTTTCTTCGCCTAGTTGAAGGAGACTGGTGTTTCTTTTTAAGGGGCTGGAGGGCTGTCCCTGTCCTGTTGACGGGTTCCAATTCCTTTTTCTAGCAGAGAGTCACTTTCACTTTGTCGGAACTGCCTGTATATCCCAGGTCAGTTTCTTCCCCTCCAAGACGCCTTAAGTATCTCTGCCAATTCAACTGGAAGTTCCATTTTTGATTGTCGATGTTAGCACTATTCACTGATAGTTTGGTCGACTATTCAGGCAACTCTCAGACAACTAAACATTGTTCAATTTTAAACTACTTAAGGCATTTATAGAGAAAAATGACATTGGAGTTCGTTGGAACGCCACGTATTGAACCCTACATGAGAAAATATAATTGTGATTTAAAGGGAAAATTCGCAAAAAAATAAAAATCAATATTTTCTTCCTCATATCTTAGCACATAAGTATATGTATTACTGTCCAGTTGTCTTTGATAACTGTACAAGACTGAATTACTTGTGAGCAGATCCCGGTGCATCAACCGCCATAATGTCGTCAAATTATTTAAAAAGTCACGTGATACCTAAAGACCACAAAATACAAAAACTCGATAAACCAGTGTAAAAACAGCAAGTACATAACTATAATCTGTTCAAATACAAAGTAATTTCTTTCACTAAATTCAACAATTTGTAATTTATTCAATAAAGAACTGAAAATTTGTAGCTATTTTTTAAAAATATATCATTACATTGATAATATATCCAGAGCTTTCACGAAGTTTCCGTGTTCACAAATCAACAGAAAGCATTGTAGAAATTAGGATTCACATACAAGAAGTATTCATAGTTATGCAGGCGTGCACACACCATATTGTGTATTGGGTGTCAGACCCATCCGACCACTTCTACCTGTATAAATCACTGTATAAATCTTACCTGGAAAAAAGACGACATCGGAGTCTAATCCCCCTTTGATACCACCTGCTGTGTACACAGTCAATTCCGCAAACACCTAATATGCATTGTATCGGTATGAGACACACACCTTAGACTTATTATTCATGTATACCTATAGTTATACCGGAGACATATTATGTAAATATATGTTTCTGGTTATACATATAAACAGTAGAAACTCGGGGTAGAAACTTCTATCTTGCGTTTTTTTTTCTTGAAACCGATTGCAGTTGTATTTACATTGGATCTACATTTTTATGTCATGCTATATTGTCGCACAGGAGACGGCTCGTTTTTGTGCAGAAAATGAAATTGGTGCAAATAATTAATAAAAAATTCAACGTGCAAGCCAGATCTTATGTATGAGCATTTATATCGTATTTTCGTGTGCAGTATATTAGCTTCTAATAACTGTAAAGTTTTAGGGTAAATATGCTTGATCGCTGGAACTCACAGATGTAGAAAATCATAGAGAGAGTTAATTTAAGTAATAAAACAATCTAAAAGTGCATTAACTCGATCATATTATAAAAGTTAATTTTATCAACTTCGCATGCTCGTGTCTTGGTATTGTGCTCGAATCACATAAAATCCATGCATATAGCATTGAAATAAGGCTATTAAGTGCAATAAAAAGTGCCATAAAACCGCATATAAACATACACATACTAACTTAAGTATACCGAACACAGGCTTATCTATGTGGTTTACAGATACAGATAGAGATACTTAATATTCCCATAAACCAAATTGACAAAGGTGTAGAAAAATTACAATATACTATTATACGATTTCAGTGTAAATTATGAATCAAAAGTTGGTAGTGTTAAAGTTTAAGATACTAATACATTTAACCAACAATAGAATTACAAGAAAATGGCAGTTTACAATTCCTCCTGGAGAACTAACAGTATAATTGATAATCCTAATAAATTTACACAATTTCTTTAAAACTGAAATATGGTTATTTGTAAGTAAAGAGCTAAATATTAGATTATTTGGTCTAGAATAATAAATTTTTGATATGTATTGTTTTGCTCCTCTATAAATCTTGGGTATTCTATAATAAAATGATATTCATCGCCTATATCATTTCTGTCAGGTCACAGTAAAACACAACTGTCTGTATAAACGATTTCGGCATTATAAGTATATAAGTTTTTCAGACTACTTGAACCCATGACAAATCAGCATTTGAAAGTTACACTTGTATTGTAAAATGTTGAAGACATTACAAAGACATTACGAAAATCAACCTCTTACCGCGTTATCTTTTTTATACAGAAGCTGGTACTAAATTGATCATATTTGTCCCAGACAGATGTAAACCGAAGTTTGAGCACAGGCGAATTCGGCCGCTGAAAAGGGGTCCAGAAAAAAAGGGCCTAGGCTACTTTATCATATTTTGTCAAACTTCTGCACGAAATAAAACATTTCTAACATTGAATACAATCTCTTCAGATCCTCCGTTTTTAAGCCAGGTGAATGACAATTTTTACAGTGTGTGACCCTCGAGCTAAGTATAATCCTGAATGAACTGCATCAGTCTTTATCCGTCATTTATTTAATGTCAGTGAAGTGATTTTGATTAAATTTTTGTATGGTGTTATGAACAATTTTTTTCAAAAATAGGAGTGTGCCTTTTCAATCCTGTAATTAGTGCAGCACACGCCACATTTACCTTTAGGGCATGACACAGGTAAATTTGACAACGGGCATGATTCTGTGTATTGGTTCTTAATTAACCTTTGATGATTACATCATTACAAATGTATCAATTTTTCATCACTGGAACACAGGAGCACGCGCGTGTGTATGTGTGCACATATTTATAACTTCCTAGATTGTTTTGAGGATAATTAAAGAGAATTAATGTTTGTCATTTTGAACTACTTTTCTGGAATCTTATTGCATCGATTTAAAACATCAACAGCCAATTTTGTTTCACAGTAAATTTGGCATTTAGTTAATCTACGAAGAAGTTATGCTGAAAAAAACAATAAGATTTAGACAAAAGGGTAACACGCTTGTCCTTGTTTTTTTTCTACAGTAATTAGTTATTTCATGATCTCACGCGAACGCTTAAATAACGATAAAAACAGTGGTATGATTGTTTTTTAAAATGACCGAGATCTAGCCAAGTGACGTCACTCAGCTAAAACTTGTAGTAGAAATGAATAATAAATATCGTTTTTCTCCTATACCCGTGCAAATTTTTACTTAAAACTTGGTCAACATGTTCACAATGTTACTTAGAGTAAATTAAGGTTTTATTCAAAATTTAGTGAATTTTCCCTTTAATTAAAACAAAATTTCATATTTTTTCATTCTGATTTTACGGCATTTTATTTAAAATTCTAGAAAATGAATTCATCAAATCAGGAAAATCAAGAGACAACGTTTTTTAACCAATGCCATATTGCTATGTATCTCTGTATCGGAGATAATATTTGAATTGTTTGTAGCATGGGTGCTGTCGTCCGCATGACCCTAATTGAAATTTGCTGGTTGAGTATCTCTGTCTTATTATTGTATTAAGACACATGTAAAAACTTATCGCCGCTATGTGATATTTTGTTGATCCCTTTAAAGATGTGTCACCACAGACGATCAACGTTTAAAATCAGACACAGTAGTTTAAGAGATGAATATTGCCTCAAGTTTATTTAATAAACAAACGCGTAGGAATAGTGTCAATTTCAGGAATATCAACCGTGGAATCTATACCTTGAAAACTATAGCATTAACCAGATAACAGGATTAATGACAAACTACATTAGAATAGTTGTTATTTAAGTACAAATTGATATGAATTTGTTTTTATTGTAAGTCGATGTGACTTGCATCGCATCTCTATTTTTTGCAATATGAAAATGCTTAGCTCCATCTTATTATGTCGTCGCTCCTGCTTTAAATTTGATTTATTTTGTTTTCTTTCCCATCCTTAATCTCTCCGTATCTAACGTTTTGCAAGTAAATCATAGCCAGTCCTTGTTTGTTCCTTATGTAATAACTGTTATTAAACAACTATAAAAGTTTATGAATCCAATAAAACGTAGTGAATAGAAAGAACAAGATTCAAAATTCAAACTTACGCAAATTAACGCTGTCAAAGCAGGGTTTATGGCTCAAAAATCAATTGATCAGGATAAATTATGTTTGTCATAATTAGGCAACGGATATGATACAGAAATGATCCTAGTCAGCTGCAACACTTGAATTTGTAATTCTTTTGTATCATTCATGATATATATGAAAAATACGAATTCCAATACTGTAGACATATTTATGCTATTGCTTTATATTTCAAACAGGTTCCCGCTACTTCTATATCACAATAATAAAACATTACGTCATTATTCAAGAGCTGATTATTTATTGGTGACTTCAAAAGGTTCTCAAGTGATAAATATGTGGTCATTCGAAGATAAAATGCCTAGGGTGAATTTATGTATTCAACCATTGAACTTGCGGAAAAACGGGGTTCAAATGGATCGCACACAAGTGAGTTCTAGGATATTGATGGCATTTTTTTTACATTTACGCTTATTTCTGTACGTAAATTTTTCCGAAAAAAGTCCAAACTCGGGTAAACCCGTCTGGATCTTCTAATGTACTGCAATATGAAATTAAAAAAAGCAATCAAACCAGTGCAATTAAGCCATGAACAGATGCATCTGCACGAAATTTTCAATTTTCCAAAAAAAGGTCGGAGCATGATATAAAGTACCTTTGAGTCCTAGAATGAAGGACACGTGCCTCTTATTCACCGCGTTAAATAATCGCATATGGTCATTTTCCGAGACATTATGATGTAGATGGTAGTGAACATGGTGACGTCACGCATAACGACAGTTCTCCTTGATGTCACGCAACGAAAAAGTAATAAATGGAAAAATAACAGTAGTACAATGGTATCAGATGAAGGGTTCATATGAGGGGTGCACATTTTGGCAAATGGCGACAAACAAAACGGCCATAAAAATCAAACCAGGATATGTTGCTGGGAGCAAAAAATAATGACACGGACGGGCTATACCATATTCTAGGGCTAATATCCTACCCTATGGCAAGAACAAATTCACGTGTAAATGTTACTACCATAATTTACATGAAAAAATCATCACATCAAATGATTGGGTGATGCCTTATACTCTTTATAATAAATGCATAATTCTCATGCAACTTTATGATAAGAAATTTCAATACATTTTTCAAATCAATCATACCGTTACAGACATAACCACTGGAACATTAATGTCGCAGTAAAATACAGAGGAAAGTGACAGTGTCTCTTTTAAGTCAATTAAAGAATAAACTAAAACGCCTTTACGGAAGAAATATTACGTAATAAAGATATGTCGTCCTGTAAAACATAGCAATATAATAAATCTTCTTTTAAATACATATTTTGACCCTTTTTAATGTATTTTACATTTTGCTGCTTGGAAATAATTTCTGCTTGCCGATTTGATTTCATTGTGCGATGTATTCCGTCAGAGAGAATTAAGTTCAAAATTATTAACCTCAACGTTCATTATGAGCCATTAGAAATAAGAAAAAATGATTAGTTTTGAAATATGACACAATGTCCAAAAAGTGCCAATGACACAGCTTGTTTTGGAGTTTGAAACACCAAGATCCAGAATGTTATCAGATTTCTTTTCTTTTTTTTTCTTCTGCGGTTCCCTGGTTGATTGTGGCATGTGATTGTAATGTTTTGCCATTGTAGGTGTTTCCTGTTATCTTTCCTTCATTAATTCTTGAATTCAACAACATAGAAAAGTTAGTGGAAAAGGACTACTGGATATTCCATATTGCAGACGCTTGGAAAGCTCAGTTTAAAAGATGAATATAGTTTGGAACAGATGTTGATACCTTTTTTGCCTAAAATTTTGCACTAGCATCTTGTGACTTTGATTTCTGACTTTGATCCTTATCTTGAAAAATTATTTCTCATTGCGCATGACAAAAAGCTGCTAGAACGTGACATTATTGTGGGTAACCGAATTGTGACGGCAACCACTGAGCTTTTTAGTATCAGTTTAAACGCTCTTCGTCATATCCAGGAAGACGTGGATTGTGGTTAATAACACATACCTGTTGAGGAAGTACTCTTATTTGAAAGATAGTTTGAAATGTGGTGTCAGTTGAGATATACATATGTTTTCCACAGGTACAGAGGGTGAAATGGTAAGACACAGAAATGGCAACATCACAATAGCAAACTCACGACAGAAAATTTGAAATCATTCTTATTATAGAATTAAATTTTAAAACAATGCTGAAGTTATTGTAAATTTTATTATATTTTCAGCAAAATATTTCAATTTTGTGATTTAATAAAAACGAAAGCATTTCGACATTTCAGATATAAAAGTGAAAGACACGGAAGACATGACAATAAGGAAATAGGTGTGGAAATAAAACTTATTATGTAATGACGTACTGACAATTAGGAAGTATGTATAAATTTTCCAGAAAATTCCATTTGTTGGTACATGAACATAAAGAAAAGTTATTTATCCTGTTTTACAAACCTTGCTGACAACTCTGTTTTTTATTCTTGATTTATTAGTTCCAAGATCAAGGAAGCATCCCTGTTTATTATCAGTATCTATAAACAGAAGGAAGCTTCCATGTTCATTATCAGTATCTATAAAAAGAAGGAATCTTCCATGTTCATTATCAGTATCTATAAAAAGAAGGAATCTTCCATGTTCATTATCAGTATCTATAAGAGCAGTTAATAAGGACTTTCATGGAACAGCATCTACAAAAAAGAAGACAAATTAGTAATTCATTAAAACGAAAGTTAATAGACTATTCCTGAAACTTATGATCCTGCCAACATTGTTCCTTACCCAAATGACCATGCTTTCATCTTATTTCTGAATCTTATGATCACGCATAAATATATATAGTAGGTTCTCCTAATATCTTGGATTCCAACATATCGAGGTATTCACGTTCATTTCAACTAAATTTTTAATTGTTACGTCACCGTTTCTGCGTAGCTACGTAGCACGGTATTAGGAGCTACCAGTATAACCCTTATGATCATGCCAACATCTTGCGATCACGTCAAAATGTTCCTTACTTTTATGATCATGCCATCTGTTTTGATCCACGAACATTTGCTTCACTCTTATAATCATGCCAACATTTGTTCCTTGCTATATGCTGATTTTGTATATATGTATTTCCATCCCAACTTTTTTCATATGCTAAAGATTATGCCAACATGTTGTTCTTTATCCTAATGATGGTGTTATCATTTTTCTTCCCTATCCGTGTGATCACGTTCCATTGTTTCCTACCCTTATACTCATTCAAGATTAAAAAAAAGCAGGATAACAGAAAACACCTACGACGACCGAAAACTACAAACACACGCCACAATTCACAAGCGAACTCCACTAGAAACTTCAAGAATCTTCCCCATCCAGTAATTTTGTAATAAAATAGTGCCAAATGCACGACTGTTTGTTTAAATATTGTGCAGAATGTAGATTAGCTACTTAATTTATAGAGACTTTCATAAAAGCGGTCTGTAATTCAATTGTTATCACATTTAATCAACCTTTGCTTAAAATGTGTACAAAAGAGGTTTAAATATTCCTCAATTGGCCACTGTCTTCATTTATAGGTCAGCCATTTAAATCAATGGATGGAAAGTGGTGTTCACTCAACTTGAATAGAAATACTGACTATTGAAAATATTGATAAACAGTCATGTCTTTGGGTAAATAAATACCCCATACATTTAAGAAAATAATTCTGGTTAAATTGATTTTATTTCATTTGCTTTGAGGGAATATTTATTTCCTTACTTTTTCCCCCTCTCCCAACAATAAATACATAACTGTACATTTTGGGACCAAAACGTCAAACATGCAATTTTAAAATCTTGTAGCATGATGAACATTTAACTTTCAAAACTTTTTAATTTTTAATTTGCAAACCACTTTTACAATCTTGCTAATATAATATTACAAAAAATACCCAATTTAATAAAATGTATATTTTATGTATATATTTTATTTAGATTTTATTGGTAATTTGTTCTCAATCAGTCTTTACACATATTTCGGTNTTATTTCTTCACCTTTTAAATCTTTTATTTTATAAGTAATAGGGTTTGTATTTAAAACTTTTACAATTACAAATATTTCTTTTGTCCATCGAGTTGTATAACCCTTTTCAAATTTACCCTTCTTGTTTGTTATTCTTACTCTATCTCCTACTTTGAATTTAGGTTTTCTAATTTTTTCTTCTTTTTCTGGATATAAATTTTTATACACTCTTGATTTATTTTTGGATTTACTCGCTTCAACCGGTGTCATTTTAATTGAAGAATGTACCGTATTATTATAGTTTTTAACTAATTGATCTAATACGTCATAATATTTAAATGTTCCAGAGGCTGTAAAATATCTAAACATACATTGTTTCATTGTTCCTATCCATCCTTCAACTACACTAGATTTTTCTTCATTTTCTGTTGAATATAACTTTATGTCATTATTTTTTAACAATTCTTTTACCTGTCGATTATAGAATTCCGAGCCTTTGTCAGACCACACAAAGGAAGGTTTTCTTTCTTTAAATAATTTTTTAAATGCTTCATATATATGAATATTTTTGAATATCTACTAAATCAACTGCCCATGTCTGATCAACAGAACACGTCTTTTGGGAAAAACACTTACAACCCTGCGATGTAATTCATCTGCTAATCTATTTGTTAGATTTGTAAGCGCCATTTTAAATAAATAAAAATTCTTTTTTAAAAATGACAGAAGGGAAAATCTGTATAAAATTTAATGAATATAAAACATATTATAATTATTATAAAGATTCCAAAGCATATGATGGATTAAAAGCAAAATGTAAAGAATGTTTATACTTTGTTAAAATAAATCATCGAGAAAAAAATAAAGAAAAGTATAAACAAGCTTATAATGAATTTATAGAAAGAAATCCAGATTACCAAAAGAATTATTATTTAAAAAATAAAATTATTAAAAATCATAATTAAAAATTTATTTAATAAAAATGGTCATTAAAAAAACCAAAACATTTAAAGATCTTATTACTGAAACATATATTGATGATATACATGAGGACGACATAGATAAATATATAAAATTATTAAAAAATAAAATAGTTATTAATCATTTTCCTGTAAAAATAAAAGTGATAATAACAAGTGAATTTTCAACAATTATGACATTTGATATAATAGAAAGTCATTATTCTCATCCTATTCAATATATCATAACACAAAATAATATATCTAAATTCTATAAAATTTTAATACATAAATTTAAAGCTTGGTTAGATGAATTTCAAGAAAAAAAATCTGGTTTAGTTTTTAGAAATAATAAAAGTGTAAAAGTAAAACAATATAAATATGATTATCTTAAAGCTTCGTCTTATATTCCTCTTCAATTTAAATCAAAAAATATTATTAATGTTCAAAATAAAAATGATAATAAATGTTTCTTATGGTCTATATTAGCAAAGTTATATCCAGCTAATAAAGACAAACAAAGAGTATATAAATATAGAGAATATGAAAATGAAATTAATTTGAAAGGAATTGAATATCCTGTAGCAATTAAAGATATTACAAAAGTAG
>MJUU01056968.1:25401-70931 GCA_002080025.1 Modiolus philippinarum | reverse complement strand
GAAATGGATACCAACCAGATCACAAAACTGAAAAATCTGAAGTTCAGAGTTGAAGGTATTCTAGACACTTAAATGCGTTAACAAAGTATCACATAAAAAAGAACCAAAAAAAATGGTGTATATGACAAAACATATCAAGCGAAAACTTATAATTAGGTTCAAATAACTCTGGTAAATACAAACAGCACTAAAATCATATCACGACATATACAACATGACTTGTCTAACAACACTGGAACATGAAGGATGAGGTTAGGGCTATGGTACAGGTAAATAATTAATAAGGGTTCAGTTTATGTAGTATTCAGCAACAAATTAAGGTAAAGCTAATGCTACTAAGGTTATAGAGATAGTTTTATGGAAACAGTACTTTGGGGTAGAGTTCCAACAGGTTATAGTACCATCAGGTTACAGATAAGCTATTTAAAGGAGATGTAGATCTATCATTCAGTAAGTCACCATTCCTGAAACAAAAAGTGGATTGAAGGTGTACGGACCAATCAAAAAGCAGGGAATTCAACCAATCAGATGCAGTCTTACAAAATGAATCGACCAATCACAGCCATCGATACAAATGATTTGCACTATATAAAGATGTCTCTCGAACGGCCTCTTCAGTCGCCAGACTAATATTTTGCAGCAAGTTGAAAAGAAAAATGGATAAAATTCATATGCAATTATTGTTTGCATCCCGTCCCGCTGAGGTCTACGCCATCTTGGTGAAGGCTAAAAATCTCCAGAAGCATTATGAAGGCCTCGAGAAATGGAAACAAAGACTAGTTGATGCATTTTACTCTGCCAACTGTAAATAAAATGGATAATTCATTATTGAAACAAATCACCTCCGAAAATGAATAAAAGAACATACAACTAAAAATTTTGTCAGTTGATTCCCAACTCTCGAACGTATCGGACAAAATGTCGTGCATCTACGTCGTTACTCCAACCGGAATGAAAAAATATGTGAAAGAAAAAGAAGAGCCGAAACCTGGATATCGACGGAAAATCCTGCCAGATTTACCTTTCATCAAGACTAACAGAATGCATCTAAAACCCAAGAAAAAAAATGTTCCAAATGTCAACAAGTAAAAAAACGCTTAGAATTTGACAGTAAGAGGTGGATTTGTAAATTGTGTACCGATTTTTATACCGAATGGGCCAAACTGAACAAACAGGTGAAGAAAGACCGCAAAAAATTACAAGAAGAGTATACTGCCAAGAAAGTCAACACCACAACGAATGAGACAAAGCCCCAATGAAAATCAAAAAAGGGAAAAAATGAGATAAAAAGAATAAAAAGGAATAAAAGAAGAAAAAGAAAAAGATAAAAAAGAAGGAAGAGGGTAATGCAGCCTATAACTATACGGTTATAGCCAGTCACAAGCCTGGAGAAATGCAGAGTGACCCTTGTAAATATATTACAACAAATGATCTCAAATACTACAACAATAAAGTTAAGGTAAAAGGTTAAGAAACTGGGTATACAACACCAATACAGCAGTTCAAGTCGGGTGCATGTGTTGGGAGGCTTGATAATTAGAAGTAAAAAAAACAGTATCATATTCAAATATAAACAATAAATGAATATAAAATTGTCATTAGTTAGGTTAGAGGTTGTATTAAAGGGAAAGGATTATGAAATAATGTGGAAAAGGGGATAACTAATAAAATGGTGAAAAATAGAAGACTTTACTGGAGAAAACAGGAAAAAGAATTGGATGCAAATGGAAGTAATGATGAAATATAATAGGTTGAGGGGAAAAAGGCGCGAAATCTAAAAATATCAGGCGACAGTATAGATATTAGGCAGGTAAGGGGAAATAACTCTAAGAATTGGATGAAAAGGGGAAATAATTAGGAAATGAAATAGGAAACAATAATAAAAAACCAATAGCAGACAACATTATTATAGAAATTTGGTAGGGAAGAGGAAATCACTTTAAGAATTGAATGACAAATGGGATAATTATGTAATATAATAGGAAACAAAATGTCAATAGCAGACGACACTATAGGAATTTGGCGGGGAAAAGGGAAATACCTCTAAGGATTGGATGAAAAGGAAAGATAATTATAAAATAAAGAGAATATAATAAAATAACACATACAAAAGGTTACACAAGAGGACTTTAGTCTAAACATTGGATGAGAAGGGAGAAATTAAAAAGAACAATACTGCAAAAAAGGTGAAATGCTATTACAACAGATAAAAAAGCGCGGGAAATAAGTAGCAAGAGTTATGTCCCTTTGACGAACGCGGCCGTGATAGAAGACACCCAAAAAACCATGGATATTGCCAAGAGTTATGTCCCTTTGACGAACGTGGACCTGATAGAAGACACCCAAAAAACATGGTATTCCCAAGAGTTAAGTCCCTTTGACGAACGCGGACCTGATAGAAGACACCTACAGAAATACAATGGTAACTGCTGAATGACCACGCCCGGATATCAGGTTAAACATTGGATTGCAGAACAATACTGAAAAAAGGGCTGAAAAGGTATAACAACATTTAAAAGGGTGGAATTATGGAGAAATTACTAAAAAATATGAAGAACATTGTTACAACATACAAAAAGGGGGAATAATGAAAGAAAACACCCGACTTCCGGTTAATAACTTGGGCTACGCCCACTTCCGGTCGCGCATGCCCACTGTAATAAGGTCAACCGTGACACTTGCAGGGTCTTGCACTCTTTCAACACGGCATTTCCGGTCAAAAGGCCCTTGTAGGGCCTCAAAAAGGGCCACTTCCGGTTGCGCATGCGCAGTAAAAACACTTCGTGTTCTGGTCACGTGACTTCCGCTTCCGGTCACGTGACTTCTGTCACGTCACTTCCGCTCTACGTCACTTCCGGCTCCACCTCGCTCCACCTCGACAAATGCTAATTTGTTCGTGCCCATATACTACTACCGTAAATGCATAACTAAATACCGAAGTTACTGTGAATTTAAATTCTGCATATGCGCATTTTTATTAACTGTAAAATTTGCACCATAGCTTTATATTCAAGTCGATTTCTTAGTCATTCCCCAATGCATAGACTCAACATAGTTGCTTAAAAATTACATTGTGTAAATATATTTCAAAAATGAAACTGTCGTTCTGATAAAACTGCTGTAATCAAAACTGCTTGAATGCAATTTAAAATTATTCATGTTTTCAAATTTTGTATCCAGTGCATTGTACTAGCTCCACAGTATTTAACTTACTTTAATATTTGACATTGTACTGTTTTTAGCTGACAAAAATAGCTGTCAACTTTTGCCATGATTTCTCTAAATTAATTCAAACTTTCTTTTAAAACTACTCAAGATATTGACTTGGTATATGTGGTAGTGTGATTTGCATTGAAATTTTATTAATTATTGTGAAATTGTTAATAAATCACTGTTTGAATAAATAATACATAATTTTAGCTTAATTTGGTTTGTGTTTTTCATATAGATTTAATTCCATGCTTCATTGAATACATGAGCATTTGTCCATATCAGGGTTCAGTGAATTATGCATATTCATTAGACCTTTTCCATTTGTATTTCTTGGTTTTATCTATCTGTTTCTGGATAAATCTAGATTCCTCAATCTTCATTGGTCAGATTTAATTTGAATTTTAGGAGGGAAGCTTTCTTCATTTCTTGCCACTCTTGATATGACTTTTGAATTGTGAAGACATATCCTTTGTCAGCCATTACTTATTTTGGTGGAAGTATTTCATTCTTAGACCGGGTCAGTTCTCAATCAATATCTAGTATTCTATACTGTATATCTCTATATGTATGAATGTTTAGAGTGAATGTCTTGAGGGAAGAATCTAGAATGAATGAGTTAGAATGAATGCATTTATGAGAGAATTGATTGAATCATCTGAAATGAAATAAAATGATTTAAAAGGAATAAAATTGACTTAAATTGAATCCACAGAGATTAAATAGGGTAAATTTCATGTAAATAGGTTTAAATCACATCATAAACAAAATGATTTACTGCAGTTGATATTTCAGCTCAAAATCACATAGAAGTATGTTAAACTATTTCAAAAATGGAGTCTTTTGTACAAGAGACAAGAGGCTGTAAATGTACATGATTACATTAAAATATTTAAATATGATATAGATTAAACAGGACAAAGATTTATGTTTTTTTTTATTAAAAGCCTTATAATATGTGTAAATATGTTTTTAATCATGAATGGCCATTAAGTAAGCACCAAAGTATAATTTATGTATTTTTGTTACAGAACTGTTCCATATACTACCATGTAGCAATACATAACTAACTTCCTGAGACTGATGTCACTATTATATTTGGATGAGGACCCTTTTTGTACCTCATACATGGTAGGTTATTGTTGTATTTATTTATTGGCTTTATTTGCTTAGCACGTCTTTATAGTTTTAGTTTATATTCATTTGCTTTTGCTATGCCTCATAATTTTGTTATGCTTTGTTTGTGCTCGAACAAGTTAATATATTTTAATAATACATTACATCTGATCCACTTAATATTTACTATCAGATGAGCATATGATAGACACTTTTATAGATGTGCAAGAGTACATGTACACATGAGACCAATATTTGTATCATGGAAACAAATGTTTCAGTAATACCTTTAATTTTCAAATTAAACATTGAAAATACATTATTCACATTTTTATTACAATAGGATATTTATTTTTACTAATAAGATGTATTAGTTATGTTTGATATTATTTATACAACATTTTGGTAATTGTCACCAAATTGAATGAAGTAATTTAGAGTTGTCTTTCTTTGTATATTTATTAGGGTCAGACTGTGAGATGTAATGTTATTCACAATAATAAATCCACAAAACCCTGAGGAGTTGTTTTACTGGTATAAGCCTATCATACCCAGAATTACAGTTGTACGACATATATAGTGTCTCACCGTAATGAATGACAAACATCCAACAAGTTTCATCAATGAACTTCATTTGTATTTTTGTAGAAGTTTACTTGATCATATGCCCATGATGACAGTCCAACCGTTACAAGATTGTAAGTACAACTTTTTAATGATGATATTTTCCTTCTGATATCAATGTGCATGATTTTTTCAATTTTAAATACACTTAAATATGGGGAGTCCTAAAGGGGAGGTGGGGGGGGGTCCGTGTACGATGTATGAAAAATAAAAAAATGGCTTATACGATACATCGGCAAACGAACCCCGAAGCAAAAATGATAAAAGGGGGAATTCCAAAATCAAAAATCACGATGTACGAAAACAGTCATAAAAATCGAATTTGGCGTGTACGTTATACGATCCATATTTTTTTTACGAATGTAAGAGAATTAATAAAGGTCTTGTAAAAATGGCCAAGTACGTTGTACCAAAATAACCGTTTATCACCCTCTTATAGCAAAACTTTTATTAGAAAATTTAGAAGATAATAGGTGCAAAACATGCCAATGATGATACAACACAGAAACGGTAAAATCGATCCAAAATAACTGTAAGCAATGAACAAACAACCAGTAATACATGAAAAAATACCGAAGTAAAGGACCAAAAGAAGCTCAACCGATGTAAACAGACACAACAGGTCCAGAACGTTACAACATAAATGCAACACAAATGGCGACAGCAGAAACATTCAAAAAGAGAATCAAGGCCGTATTCACACTAATCATGGTGGACTGTAAACTTGTTCACACCAAGGGTTGTTTACTGAACAAATATTTGACTTGTATTTGGGCAAAATCATGGGTCCTGAGCTACAACCCTTTTGAACGTGGGTTTCCTGGCTCCAACACACGGCTTTAGGCTCCAACAGTAGGGCGCGAAGCTCCAGTCTCATGACTCCAGGCTCCACTCACAGGGCTCAACTCACTGGGCTCTGGGCACCACAAACAAGAACTCCTTGACTCTCAGAGAGCTGTGGAGCCCCTGAAAATATCCCAGTATACTTTGTTCTCACGTAAAAACAAGTTTAAATGGTACCGTTTGAATCACATTAAATTTGTTCACGTCAGTAAACACAACAGAATGTCGATTTACAAAACACATTAGTGCTTTTGAGTTCTAAATATCTGTCAAAAGCGCGAGATCTGTCGCCGTCTGTAGTCACATGTTATGGGTAATACACACTTGCATTAGTAGCCTATTGTGAGAAATCGATCTTTATCAATGTAGTCACAGTATCGACATCAGGCCCTTGAGTAGCGAATGAGTAGGGAGATGTAAACTTCAAAGGCTGGCACCGTTGGAATATTGCTACAAAGAAAGGAAATATTGCTATTCGAAAAGTAAAGTCGTCGTGTTTGTTCTACAGAATAGTTTGTAATGTACACCTGTTGTGAATTTCAAGATGAAGGTCAAGGAATGAGGCCGATAGGAAGTGTCTGTTGTATCCTTAGTGTCGAGCTCTTTTGGGTATATCAGCTGAAGAAAGCACAAAAGCCAGGGTTGTTTAGTGACATTATATCACCTGTATAACGGAACCTGAAATTAAAGGATGAGGTGGATTTTTTATCTTTATTTTGATGAATATTCTCGATGAATTTATCATTATGTGAGTGAAGAAACGGGTTGTGTTTAACAGGTGCACAGCTAGTGTCAACTGGAATTCCAATAGTCTTTAGAAAAACGAGTCAACCAAACTGGACAAATACATTGTCGATCAGACACTCTAACATTTCAATTACTTCTTCCTGTTTGGTTTTTCTCGGATTAGGAAAAGTACAATTAAAAGGCAGGAAACACTTTCAATGGCCAAAAATCACGGTCACATGCCGCTATGAAGCAAGGAACTGCACAAGAAAACAAATTAAAGACAAGCGTAAGCAACGATAGGAATTCAGAACAGACTTGGTACCGGCACTAGCAAAAGCCAGTGGTAGGGTTAAACGGGTTTATGGGTACCGATACCTCCCTTTCTCTATCCCGTTTCCCTAAAATATAATAATCATACGAATAAAACCCAGTGCAGAGAGACTATTACCTCTAGGATCACTATCTTGAAAAGAAAAGCATATGACAAAACGTAATTTAGAAAGATGGGTCAA
The DNA here is from genome assembly GCA_002080025.1 of Modiolus philippinarum. Lineage (NCBI taxonomy): Eukaryota > Metazoa > Mollusca > Bivalvia > Mytilida > Modiolidae > Modiolus > Modiolus philippinarum. Next base: position 63,897 of record MJUU01056968.1, on the reverse strand, counting down.
AGGTTGCTCGCCGCTAAACCGCCTTCTAGCTCAAGGAGCTTAGTCTGCTAGTAAAACACTGTTGCACTATGGAAGAACAATGAAACTCAAAACTTCCAGAAGGGTTTAGTAAAGAATCATTATTTCAATCGACTTTGGCAGTATCAGTTAGAGGATGGTGTAAAGGTTGTAGGTTTCAGTAACCCAAAGCCAATTTAACGGACTCATGCAGAATATCCTGTTGATATCCCCTATTACGTAAAGAACATAAGTTAGGTTCCCGTTTTTCTGAAGTTTTAATCAGTTTTTGGCATTTTTTACAACATCTCCTTAAAATCGAGGATGATAAATGCCCTTGGTAAAAATTGATTGGTGATCCATGAACACTTGTGTCGCCGGCAATACTTGAATGTCATTTTTTGGTCGGTGAACAAGTAAACATTTTATGCATCAGGTGCACAACTAGACCAGAAGAAAAACCTATCTTGCAAATTTGTTCATACTAAGTATATGAATAATAGTTTTGAAGGAGTTACAGATTAACAAACTGAATTAACAAATAAGCTATTGGCTCGTTGAACCTTTAAAATCTGTAAAAGGAATATCTTAAGTATAATGTACATAATTAGATCTGATTAAAACATATACTGAAAGTCTGATTGGAATCTTACTGACAGTTTTTTAAGGAGTTGCAGATACACAACCAAAATTAACAAATGAGCTATGTTGGCTCAGTGAACCTCTAAAATCTGTAAAATTAAAATTTTATGCACAAGGTGCACAACTACACCAGCTGAGCAACGTTTTCCGCAAGTTTGGTTGGAATCTGAATTACAGTTTTGATGGAGTTGCAGATTGATAAACCAGATTAACAAATGAACTATTTTGGCTCTGTGAACCTCTAAATTCTGCAAAAACCAAAATTCTAATAATCAGGTGCAGAAATAGGGCAGATGAACATAATATCTTGCAAGTTTGGTTGGAATCAAACTTAGAGTTGTGACGGAGTTGTGGATTCAAAAACCAGAGACAAATAAGCAGTTTCGGCTTAGTTAACCTGACATGTAAATTCTGGCAAACAAAAATTCTAAGTATCAGGTGCACAACTACAACAGGTCAACAACATATCCTGAAAGTTTGGTTGAAACTGGACTTACGGTTTTGAAGGAGTTATGGATTCAAAAACCAATTTAACAAATGAGCAGTTTTGGCTTCGTGAACCTTCAAAATCTGCATTGCTAAAATTATAAGTATCAGGTGCACGACTACATTAGGTGAACAACATATCCTGAAAGTTTGGTTGGAATCGGACTGGCAGTTTTGAAGGAGATGCGGATTCAAAAACCGAACAACGACGCAGGACGACGACGTAAGACGACGGATAATAATCCTTATGTGTCGACTCTGCTTACATCAGGCGACACAATTATGTGTTTGCGAGTGACTTTATGTATAGTTTCTAACGTTGTTTCCAGTTTATTACGTATATTTCTTACATCGAGATAGTTAAGATTTCACATTTTGATGTTCGAAGTTTACCCGATAACTTTAAAATGTGAAAATTTAACTATCGAGATGTGAGAAATTATCATAATAAACCGGAAAACAATGTTAGAGATTGTTTCTCTAATTTCTACTCAATTTATTTGAAGATCATTTTAAGAAAAGCGATCTCGATAGTCTGCAGTCTCAAGTATGCGGCCATTTTGTTGCTATCATCTTTGATATGTGTGTCATTGCGCCATTCATTGAAAGGGGTGTTGAACATAATATTTTCAATAAAAATGTCATATTATCAATAAATTGAGTTATCTTAGTCATAAAAATGCAAAAACCATTTCGTTAGACAATGATGCAGGTGTTAATTTTCATCAGCATCCGGTTGCACTATTTCTAGAAACTGACAAGAGAGACATTTACATGATTGACCAATCAGCAAGTGAGATCAATTTCCAAACATGTTTATTAATTTCATATCTGACATCATTTGGGAATTATTTGTTTCGAACAAAACTTAGAGAAAATTTGATATCAATGTCATATCTTCAAGAAAACTTTTTAAATGTATTTCATAATTTTTGAAATCTGTAACCTTGTTGAAAAAGTTTGGACGTAATAGTAAGGTTACGTTCATTAAAGTCATCGAGAGTAAAAACAATCAGGTGCGAATACAACCAGTTGAGAAATATAAACTCCGTAGGATAGAGCTAGAGGTACGTCGCCGTCACGAAAAGGGAAATTAATATTTTTATAAAAGTCTCTACAAATGCAAGTTTATGTTCATGAATTTGCTTTGTCCACATGGTCTCTCTCATATTGATATTTCCGTTTGCTTTTTTTTTAAATTTTGTAAACTTACCAGAATTTCTATCTTTATATAAATAATATTTGTACAATATTCAGAGATTTTGAATGTAGTTATAACACACAATGAGACAAAGGAAACGGATGAATAAAATTAATCTGAGTTAAAAAAAAAAACTAAAACCACTATACAGTAAGGGCCAAAGGTTCCAAAAACAAAATGTAGAAAGCTATTTATTAAGAATGGAGTACGAAAGGTCCAGGAATTGATAAAATAGGTATAACACAAACGAAAACAACATGAACAGACAAGAAACAGAGCAATGCCTAAAAAACGAAACGAAGAGAGAACACCAAACAGATAAAGACCTGATACAACAGAAACAGGAAGAAATAGAACTAGATTTAAACACAAACGAGCCACCAAATACAGTACGGACAGTGTGAAAACATGCCAAATGTAAAGAAATCTTACATATATAGCTATAGCACAAATTAAGACAACAGGAAAAGTAAATAAAACAGAACTAATTCTGTTTACTGAAACAATGCTACATCCCCACCATATAAAGTAAATGCAGACTGATTACCAAAAACATTAAGGGTCTGGAACCTGAAAGGGTAGATATAAAACAAAGGAGACACTAAATCAGGAAAACAAACTAAAGAAGAAAATCAAAACAAAGTCAGAACCCTAGCACAAAAAAAACCGACACAGCTAACAGTCAACAAGCATGATTGAGGGCAGCAGAAATAGTCAAAACAGGACTAAATGAGAACACTTAAACAAAGAGGGAACACCTACCAAACAGCATCATCAATGTGAACATCGTGCAGACCTTGATATATTATTATTTCAACTATCAGGCAATAGATCATTGGTTTGGATATTTAAAGCATTATTGATTAATTAATTGTTCGTTGAATTTGCGAAAAAGCAGAAATATGTTTACTATACTTAATTATGTGTATATAGCTTTTGCTTAAAATAATCTTATGTCGATAAGGAAGTAAATTCATTTCTGCAGATAACCATTTCAAAAGTTTGTGTCTCTTCAAATATTTTGCGATGTTCGGCATCTGAATCTATAATTGGAAGTTATGAATAAGAAAAAGGGCAAAGAACTAAGCATTTTGTTATTTTTAAAAAGTGTTTGGAAATAAAATATTTTGAACATATGGTCTTGCACGAATTTTTATTATTGAGAATCTGCATGTTTATGAAATAGTCTATATTCTTAGGCATAGGTGGATTGTTTAAAACTGTCTTCATTTTATTTTTTACGTCAATATTGCGTACCCTGTGTTCCTTTGTTTTAACACCTAAACCAATCACATAAATAATCTTATTATTTATATGTAGTGGTTTGAATGCTGTGGTAATGGATTCCAAAGAAAGAGAGAATTTCAACAGAAATTCTACACTGATTGTAGAGCATACTAAAGAAGGCTTCACTGATCTGATAGAACTGAATATATCACTGGCTGGTCATAGTTCTTTTGAAGATTTCGTTAATACTCATCAACATGAAATATATCACATGTGTTACAACAGATCCAGGTGTTGTCAATGTGTTCCAGGGTATACTTTACCAAGCTCTCGTGTTTTGCATCCACCACAGCTGGAAGTTTTACTCGATAAGAAAGGTCCTAAGAAGGCATGTCACAATTTCAGCAGAACAGCAGATTTCTGTTGTTCTTTTCCACATCGAGGTTTAAGAACTAGTGTACTGGATGTAACATTAGCTAGATGTCTACTGGTCAATTTCTGCCAGGACGTATTCTGGTATAGTTGTCTAAAAGCAGAGAACCGAACACTGGAAGATTTTCTTATGCATAATAAACATCATATTTATCATCTGTATGAAATAAAAAAGCGCTGTTGTCGGTGTCCCACAAGTTACGTATTTCCAACACAAAAACAAATTATTAATGCAACACAATGGAATTTGTTATTTAATACATCTTGTTTACCATGCCAACAAGACAGAAAACGGCCTATGGGTGGACCTAAAGCTATTTGTGCATTCTCAGTAACTATAGGAATAAGGGTTGGCAATTTAGGTACTGAGTTGTCACAAATTTTGATTGACAATATTTGCACATTAAAAAAAACGATAGAAAAACTAGTGCAACTAAGAAACACTGTGTTTGGACACGTGAAAACAGCAAAAATGTCAGACAATGATTATGCCAAATATCGATATCAAATTGAAAAATATCTTGTTTCCGTTGCTGAGATATGCAAAAATGAAACGGAAGTAAAACAAAAACTAAAGAATTTAAACAAGAGAACATTGGACGGGACATTATTGATGCAAGCAATTAATGACCAATTAAATACTAAGGAATCGTTGGTAGAAGAGATTTCTCGGGTGGAGCTTGGTATTAAAGAGGTGAGTTTCCCTTACAGGAAAATATTTGTTTAATATTTTTGAAGAGATATAAACAAAATTTCTACGTTCACATTGAGTATGGTTCGCATAAATATAGTATTTTTTTATTCACCTGTATAATTTATGTAACGAATAACATTAAATGTGAAGAGACAATTTTTTGTATCATTCCTAATTTATTTAGAAACATAATTGAAATATATAAGATAATCATTTATGATATTATGTTTTGACTAGAGTGACAAAAATTTGCAAATGTCTTAAATATAAAATGTCATGCAAAAATAACACACAATCATAGCACAAGACAAGCAATCAGTTAACCCCAATCAACACAGCATATAGACTAGAATCAATAAGCACGTTTTGTGAGATATTTACTGAAAAATTGAAAAATTGAGTTCTGTTGATTGCTGTTTAGTTAGAAAAGTCTTTGTGTGAAATTATCCCTCTTCTAAACATGCAAAGAAAGTGTGTGTCTACTTCACCAGCCATATTTTTAGAAACGCACTGCTTGTAAATTGTGCACAGTAACAGTTGCATATTTAGCTTGGTCGGGTATATATGTCACATCAGATAAATGCATTTAACGCAACGACATTATTTCCAAAAACAAAAGTGAGGCCGCTATTGTACGTAAAATTGTTTATAGTTGGTGCTAAATGTTTTCACATCGATCGCACTAAATCAACAAGGCAAAAATAAAGTACCATTGAAAGGAGAAAATTACCTCGGTGGCGGTCACAATTAAGGTAGAAAAAGATAAGCAAAGGTTTATTCTTGAAGGAGAAATATGAAATAATAGATTTCAACGATATATATTTCCATCATAGCCCCCTTTAACCACGGTTAACGCACTTATTCCTGACTTCATCATTAAGATAGATTGCATTTTTTACTGTAATGAAATACATTATTTGATAACAAATCAAAGTTATAGTTAGATTTTTTGTTCAATTAGTATCTATGAAAAGCACCCAAGTAGACCTTTCTTGTTCGAATAATGAAGAGCTTCATTTCTTTATTAATACAAATCACTGGCGTACACATTTACATGGATGTTAAAAGGGCATTTTCCCGGCTGAATAGTTTAAGAAAGTTTAAGTTTATGCTGAACAGAAATACTCTAGAAAAACTATGTCTAACATATATACGTCCTCTTTTAGAATATGCTGATGTTGTAGGGGACAACTCAGCAGTTATGTTGATAAATAAAATAGAGAGTGTCCTATTAGAGGCAGCGAGGATTGTAACCGGGGTAACAAGATTAGCATCTTTGACTTCATAATAGCAACATAGAGACCCATAATGAATGCCAATATAGTTTATGAACAGGGTTTTCAAAAAATAGAGATACTCTTTTTACTTAGTTGTTGTAGCATTTTCATTATAATGACTTATTTATATCTAATTCAGCATATTGATGAGAGAATGGAAAAAATTGAACAGCATGTTGATGGAAGAGAGGAAAACATTGTGCAGCATATTGATAAAAGAGTGGAAAACATCGTACAGGGTACGACTAGAGTACAGATAGAAGGTAACGTATAAAATTATCTTCAAGTGTTTTGATGAGATATTTTAAGTGCAGGTTCTTAACTGTCTTTCTTTATAGTACCCGACCACAATGAAAGGGGGGGTTTGGCGTACTATAAACATGATAAAACCGGTTTAACCCAACATTTCTTTTTAATTGCCGGTACCAAGTCGAGATTATGGTCTACACTTTTTCTGGTTGTTACCAGCTGTGTCGTCTTTTTCCTTGTGGACTTTGGACCTTGACAATTCTGTTCGGTTATTTTATTACCCCCATTTTCTACCATATACCAAATAAACAAGAAACATCAATACGGGTAAAAGTATTGCAACAAATAGAATCAAATAGGGTCTGTAAGTCTCGTCATGTGACGCACGAGAAACCACGATAAACTGGCAATTCGAAAACGTTTCCCGCCGAAATATGACGTTTGAGGATTATGACGTTCAAATTTTTGTTTGAAACGTCCTATATCTGTGTTTAAAATGTAACTTCCGGGTACAGGTTTTGGTCCCGGAAGTTGCAAAATTGTACGAGACTTACAGGCTCTATACCAAGAACTCTGGATACAGCCCAGATCAAAGTAGAAGGCATTTTTATAGCAGTTTTCCTAGCTCTTAAAATTTTGCAGTTTCTAAGCAGTTTCTAAACTTCTCAGTGACAACTTTTTGATAAAAAAAGAAAGAGACAGTTTTTTGAAGCCTTCACCGTCTTTAATTCAATTCATAAAGCAGTTTCTTTTTGTTTTCAGCAGTCGAAATAATAGCTACAAGATTAAGAACTGATAAAAACGTAAAAGGTATAGAAGTCAAAACTGATAACAAATATCATGGTTTTAAGATAAACCAGCACCGTTTTCTTATCAAACCAAAATGAAATTATGATAGCTTTAAACTTTATAGAGATCTTCTAAAGTTTTCTTTGTCTTAAGTGAAAAGAGATAAAGAAGATATAAGGATGGGGAAGATAAATATTGTAAAGAGTAATAAAAAGGTTCTCTGAATAAAATGTCATTTATAGCATACTACAGTGTATCAAGGTGAAGGTGGTTCAATAGTATTCCGCCATTTGGATTTATTATTTTATGACTTGATGAGTATTTCTATTAAAGAATTGTACAAACATTTTAAAATTTTGACAAATCTTTCATAAAGTTTGGTAAAAATACAAGAAATGGATCGTTTCTCTTAATTTAGCGTTTTTGGGGGTCATTTAGGGCACCGCGAAAATTTTGATTTTGTGAAATAAATTAGTTCAATGACATTCACTTTTCTTTATTTTTTTAGATTCAAAATTTCAATACAAAATCTAGCAATATTTAAGATTAATCAAAATTACAGTGGATGTACCTTAAATGATTTTGAAAAATGATCATGTTCTTTAACATTTCAACTAATAATTTGGCATTTTTGGTGAAAGGTCGTGAGCTTTGATGGTCCATGATCCAAATTTTTATTTTACTTTTTGGAAATTAATTTTTTAAAGTTTTCTTCCGCAAACTATTTGAAAATTCTGATGAATTTTGCTAATACTCTGAACCACCTTAAGCAGATATATCAAGATTTTATCAAGACAAAGGAAAGACTATCATAGTGTGGGGACTGAAAATTTTGATATTTTATTCAAACATTGATGCAATTAAGCACAATACTGTGAACACAAAATATTGTTATGCTGGTTTATTTGTCTTAATTAGCAAATAATAATAGAGATGTTTATTGTTTTCTCGTAATTTGCTTTTTTCATTTCAGAAAAACGAAAGAAGCTACTAGGTAATATTTTTAATGTGTACTGCCTTACTATGCACATAATGCAGTATGTTTTTCTTTATTAAAAGAGATAACGTTACATTGAGTAGAAGTAGATTTTGAATCGTAGGTATTACTTATAACCCTAAGGGTGTTGGCACGTCATTGCATCATCATTTTTAGCTCACTTGCCATAACCAGAGTGAGCTGTCGCCATCAGTTTAGTTTAAACTTATTTATTTTAGAAAAAAACATACAAGTATTATACATTAATGAATTACAATAACAAAAAGGATTCAGAAACAATTATAACAATGCTTATATAAATCTGTCTCCTTATGAATTACATACAATATGATCGTACAATAAATTGCATGCTTAAAATATACAAGAAATCTCATATGAATTATATATATAGAAAATTTGTTGAAAAGGGTGTATAGGGAAAATATAAAAATAAAGATTACATTAGGACATGAAGCGTCCGAAATGAAATATAGATTATATGATAAAAACGAATAAGATATAACATTGCAAAAGCCCTCATTTAGCTCAATAATACAGCTGATTTAAAGTAAAACACTCCTACAGGTGTGAAAATAAACTCGTCCACCTGCGGTATATAAATCACAATACACATGTAAATTACGCTTTCAGTTGCGAGTGCAATCCTTTAGAGAATAATTTCCAACAATGAGAGCATTCCCCAACATAAAAGAAATCCAAATATTTTCATCTGTTCCCATTTAAATTTGATAAACTCATGTATTTTGCAAGATTGATAAGACATAAGCTGTCGATTGCTTTGCAAAATCTTAATTGAACGCAATGTGTAAAAGAAATAATTCATAAATGACATATTTAATACTGATATTAAACATTCAAACTGATATTAAACATTCAATATCTGCCAAGATTCAATACATCATTGTTGCATAAACAAATCATTGTTGTATAAACAAATCACATCATTGTTGTATCATCACATCATCGTTGCATAAACACATCATTGTTGTATACTTAAGCACAAAACATGTCATCGACTAGGAACATATTACTGTATCATTCCACTTATGAAAACAATATATTGTTTTGTGAAAACACTTCCATCCTATCTCATGAAAGAAAACTGTTAATGCCACACACGGTAACGGTATCAAGACTCCAAAATGTTATATTATCCATAAAAGTTAGCAGAATTCTACCGGATGCATTCATATGTTCTTATCCATCTTCTGTGTTGTCTGCTGAAAATAAAAAAAGAAATATTTTAATTTCCAGTTAATATACATGTAAAATAAACTAATAACATGCAAATCGGTGGGTGTGGTGGAAGATTTGCAATGTTATATCTTATTCGTTTTCATCATATAATCTATATTTCATTTCGGACGCTTCACGTCCTAATGAAATCCTCAATTATATATCAGAAAACTCATAAAATATAACATTGCATGTTCAAAGCGAAAACTTACCAGGAGTCAAAAGTGCAATGCCATATTAATTACACTGGCTACTAGTATTTCTGTAATAAAATCTGTGGAATGTTCTGGCATTAGACCAGTCGGCCATTTTCATTATATCATTAATTGCTATCCCAGAAGCTTTAGCTTTACATGTAGAAGCACTTCTTGTTGAATGTGCTTTAAATTTGTCGGTATCAACCCCAGCTACTTTCAAGACTTGTTTTATCCAGTTAGCTAAAGTAGAGGGAGATAACTGTTTGTAAGGTTTTACCAAAGTCCGTAAAAAGGGATTAGATTTTGATTTGTCAGTAACCCTAAATGTTTTAGTGAGGAGGAGATAACTCTGTAAACAATCTAGATTGTTTTTTATTTCATGGGTAATTCGAATAAAAAACCTCTTTAGGTGTACAATCAGACTGTGTTTTAGAAAGACCTGGTAATTGAAATGTTACTCCTTCAACCCCATTATGCATGAATCTTGCATCTAGCCGTACAATTTCTGATGCCCTTTTGGGGGCTGTAATAGCAAGCAATGTGGCTAATTTTTAGAGAGTCTCCTAAAATCTAAATCAGAATTATCAGACAAAGACATAAAATGCTTCAAGATAAGATCAATATCCAAAGTTTCTTTATACCTTGGAAGGCGGATTTTTCCTTAAAACACCCTTTAATAAACGCTTAACAAGTAAATTCTGACCTATTGGATTACCATCAATGTGTGGTAGAACAGAGGATAATGCTGATCTATGAACATTGATTGTTCTGTACTGAAAACCGTTATACATCCAACCAAGAAATTCAAGAACAGTAGTTAAAGGTGCTGAAAAGGGATCAATTTCCTTTTCCAAACACCAGCAACTCCACTTATTCCAGGCCGAATCGTAAGCTTTGCTAGTTCCTCTTCCCCACGACTTAATGAGAAGGTCTTTAACAGTTTCTGATAATTACATTGTGCGAAAGGATCTCCCGATACAAGCCAAGCGACTAAATGCAGAGAATTGTTTTGAATTAGAGGATGAGTTTGGTTCATTGTTGAGGTCAGAATTTGAGGAAATATTGGCAACAGAATCGGGTCCTGAATTGACATGTGCAGAAGAGTTGTGTACCATGGTTGGGCTGACCATACTGGGGTTACCATTACTATTGTTACTTTCTCCGTCATGATTTTGTTCAGACACTGAGGCATGAGACAGAATGGGGGAAAGCCATATGCTGTTATGCTGTTAGACCTGTCCAAGGGTGTGCTAAAGCGTCGAATGCTTTCGCTCCTGGATCTGGGTGCCAACTCATATAAATCGGTAATTGGTGATTTGTACTGTCTGCAAAGAGGTCTATGTTGCACATTAAAGTTTTTGACATTACAGACTGAAATATTTCTGGATTTAGCAGTTGCTCGAGTCTTGATGATGACGATACTCCCAGTCTGCAACTATTTTTTGTTTCCCAGGGATAAAATCTGCCCTCAAGAAAATGTTCCTTTCCAGAAACCAGTCCCAAAGGTCTAATTCTAATCGACTGCATGATTCCGACCTCGTTCCCCCATTTTGTTGATATATGCTTAAGTTGTTCTGTTGTTTGAAGTAGAATCACTAAATTTGTCTTGTTTTTTACAAAAGCTTTCACAACATGAGACACTGCCAAAATTTCCAAAGCATTGATATGAAGATGTTTCTCGGCCTCCAACCAGGGCCCCCTATTCGAACATCTTGACATACCCCCCATCCCAGATTGCTGCATGCATCTGACTGGACAAGTAAAGTTGGGCGGTGGGGAATTAGACTCTTCCCATTCCATTTCACTAGATGGTGGATCCACCAATCTAACTCTCCTAATGCATTTTTGTTTAGATACAGATTTGCATTGTAGTTGAGTGTTTGATTCAGTTTCTGATTTTTTGCAATTTGCAAAAAAAAAGATAGTGTAGGGGATCTGGAAGGATAGCTTGAATTGATGCCGTCATAGCTCCTATGACTTATGAAAGTTTTCTGACCGTCAAATAATTTGATTCCTTCACCTGAGTACAAAGATTTTGAATTGGTTTTATCTTGTTTTTTGGCAAGAAAAGGGACATGTTGAGGGAACTGACTGTATAACCCAGAAAATCCATCTCTTTATTTGGGATCAGAATTGACTTTCCCATGTTTATCCCAAAACCCAAAGCTTGTAGAGGATTGATAGTTTTCTTTCCGTCTAATTAACAATCTATTTTTGACTGATTCATGATTAATATGTTGTCCAGATAGATTACCAATCGAAGACCGATTTTCATCAAAAAACTTATTGGGACTTTCATTATCTTGGTGAAAACTAAAGGGGCAACATATATTCCAAGAGGGAGACATAAAAATTGGAAAGTCTGTTTCTTCCACCTGAATTGAAGGTTATTTTTGATGTTCTTCGCTAATCAGAACTGTGAAATAAGCATCTGTTAAATCTATCTTTATCATATAATCTCCCTGTTGAATCATGTTTCTGACTGAATGAATACCCTCCATTTTGAAATGTGCATAATTCAGATGGGAGTTTAATTCCCTGAGGTTAATTACTGGTCTCTTTCCTTCCCCTTTATTTTCGACTAGGAAAATATGACTGAGAAAGGATTCTTGATTTGTGTTTATTTCATTGCTCCTTTTTCCAACATCTTTTGAACTTCTTGATTTACAAGAAGAGATTTTTCTTTGCTGAATATTGGATTTGGAGGATGTACCTGCTTTCTGTGATAATTCTGAAAATCTAACTTTAAGCCCTTTACTGTCTCGAGAATCCAGGGGTCTGATGTTAGGAAGCATCAGTTCTGATAGAAATGTTTCATTATGCCGGGTATTTGCAATTTCATTAGTTTGATAGATGTGTCATATTTATCGGGAAAACATCTCTAGATTGCTTACCTGACTTATCTTTAATTTCTATTCCCTCCTTTCGAGTTGCCTCCCCTCTTTCCAGCTTTGCCTCTGAAGCTGCCCCCAAACTAAACCAGCAGTTTGGGGGCCCTGCTGAAAAAAACTGGCCATTGTTATTGCCATCAACTTTATTTGAGCTGAAAGTAGAACTGAGATTTTTGTTAGACTTTGAATTTCTTTTTATAACGTTTATGTCCAAGCATGCCAAATAAATCTTTTGCATTCTACTCCTCGGTCAACATTTTCTTGAACTTTCTACCGAACAGTTCTCCTTTTGCATATAATAGTGCTTTTCTACCATCAATTTCGTCTAAAAGTTCTAAACAATCAGGTAAACTTTTCCTTCGATCAGTTATGTATACAAAATGAACATAACCAATAATTACGAAAGCTCTTTGGACAATACTAATAACATCATCAGGGTTCAACCCATTTTTACGTTTCCTTGCTTTGTCGGCTTTACTCCACAAAATAGAAAGTGGCCCTGTAGCATCAAGTATGCGGTTTTGAGTGTTTACAATTGAACGTTCTTTTTTCATTGACATAAGTTGGCCAAATTTTATCTTACAAAATTTCTTAATAAACCTGTTAGTAGACTTAGGTGCTAGTTTTTTACTATACATTACAACTCTTATTAACTTCCATGCGGCACTTTTTGGTGATGCCTTGGTTTGCATATTAATCTTACTAGGTACTTTAATACCCTTTTCTAAAGTATTGGACGGGTCAAAACAGGTCTCTTCGTCGTCTTGAAATTCTGAGCTAGACGAACCTGAGCCCAAGCTGCTACCCTCACTGTCACTAACCTCGTTTTTTCTTTTACGACTGGATGTACTTGCCGTAGGATAAGTGACGCGTTCCTCTCGCCAGGTGCGTGGGGCTCTATCAGAGTCACTTTTATTATTTATATGTCTTTCTGTATTTTGTGTACCGTCCTGTGACTGTACATTTATATTGCCCTCAGTGGCGCTATCAGATGAATGACCTCCACTATGAGTGTCATCATTTATACCTGATTCCTAACTGCTAACCATCAAATTTACACCATCCCTAGAAGGTGTGCGTTTCCCCCTAGAATTGGGCGAAAGTAGTTGACTCTCAGCCATATCTAATGTTAAAAACACGAGACTAACTCCATGTGTTGAAACTAAATCAAACCGTGTATTTGAAAACTCAATGAAGCGAGCTATAATTGAAAGCGTGATTAACAGGTGTATTGTGGTTATATACCGCAGGTGGACGAGTTTATTTTCACACCAGTGGGGGTGTTTCACTTTAAATCAGCTGTTTTATTGAGCTAAATGAAGGCATTTGCAATGTTATATCTTATGAGTTTTCTGATATTTATTATATGAAATATCAAATATCATACATTAAATTACAATATTTTGTAAGAGTCTAAAGGCACTTGTATGCTTGTATGAGATATTAAATGACTCAATAACTAAATCGCTTATAGTCCATGGGCTAGAATAACCCCCCGTGCACCCCCCCACACTTATGATCCCCACCCATATTTTTCAGTCCTTCTATATACCCTCTTCAAAATTAAACATGTTAACATGAGCATAACCTGCACGCAATATTGGAACAGGCCCCTTTTTTAGACCCACCCAACGAAATTTTGGAAAATTTCTTTTTTGATCAAAGTTTTTCTTTCAAAAGCTTCAAATTGTTGATTGGTGCCTCTCAGTTATGAAAAATGGTATAGAATGATAGCCTATGGTATAAGCTTTACAAATATTCCACATAAGTACCATTTCTATATCCAATACGTTATAAAAATTGAAAAATCTTACCCCTACCCCTTCGACATGTTGACATAAATTTTAAGATTTTTTTTCGAAATCGTGTAAGTTCAACGGTCCTTAGAAACCAGTATGTTTATCATTTCATAATTCTTGGAATTGTTTTTCGTCTTTTAATGTCCTTTCTTAAAAATTAAGCATGTTAACATAATGTAAATATGTTTTGAATGACCAAACTATCACTTTTAAAGAGACAAATAAAACACATCTTTGAATATTTTCGTTTTCGACAACGTTTTGTCCCTTTTTGTCTAATCTTATCTATGGGTGGTTCAAATTCATGAAAAGATGGAACAGAATGGAAGTACATAATGTCTTCTTTGCAACTGGTACAAATTATGGCAGTTTTGAGGTATTATAAACTTCCTACATCCATAAAACTTACCCCTACCCCAACAAATTTACTCTAAAATTGTGAATTTTTTGTCTATCTTCGCGTCAAAACTACCAGAACACGCAAATTGTGTGTTGTATATGACAAGGTTGCATGAATAATATTGTGATTTCGTATTTTAACTGCCATTTGTTGACTTAAACTCAACATCTTGCCCGAAATTTATGAAAAACGGGCATTTTCAACATTTCAGATTTATCCAAAGTTCACTGTTAAATCGTTATACATTCAAAATCTGGAGGATATATCTGCAGATATGCCAAATAATTGTTCTTAGGGATATATAAGTTGTTTAAAAAAAATGCTTAAAAAAACAAGGAGTGTTTAATGTGACTCTGAATACCGAAAATCTTACCCCTACCCCAACAAATTTTCCCTAAAATTCTCAATATTATCTTTATGTTCGCATAAAAATAACCAGAACACACAGACTGTGTGTTGTATATGACAAAGTTGCATGAATTACTTTATGATTTGTTATCTTAACAGCCATTTGTCGACTAAAACTCAATATTTATCCCATAATTAATGAAAAATGGGAATGTTCAACATTTCAGATTTATCCAAAGTCCACTGTTAAATCGTTAAATATGTCAAATCCGGAGGATATATCTGCACATTTGCCATCTAATTGATCTAAGTGATTGATTAGTTGTCTTAAACATTGTTTAGAAAAACAAGGAGTGCTTAATGTGACTCTGAATACCGAAAATATTACCCCTACCACAACAAATTTTCCCTACAATTTGTCAATTTTTTTGTCTATGTTCGCATAAAATTAAATCAAACACGCAAAATGTGTGTTCAATATGACAATTTTGCATGAATTGCATCACGATTTGATATTTTAACAGCCATTTGTTGACTTAAACTCAACATTGTACCCCAAATTGAGGATAAATGGGAATTTTCAACATTTCAGATTTGGTCAAAGTTCACTGTTAACCCATTATATATGACAAGTCTGGAGGATATATCTACAGATATGCAAATTAATTGTTCTAAGGGATATATAAGTTGTCTGTAAACAGTGTTAAAAAAATCAAGGAACGTTTAATATGACTCTGAATACCGAAAATCTTAGCCCTACACCCACAAATTTTCCCGAAATTCGTCAATTTTATGTCTTTGTTCGCATAAAAATAACCAGAACACGAATAATGTGTGCTATATATGACAATGTTGCATGAATTACATCATGATTTTGTATTTTAACAGCCATTTGTTTGCTTAAACTCAATATTTTGCCCAAAATTGATGAAAAATGGGGATTTTCTGTATTTCAAATTTGTCCAACGTTCACTGTTTAGTCGTAATATATGTCAAATCTGGATGATATGTCGGCAGATATGCCATTTAATTGTTCTGTGCGATACATTAGTTGTCTTAAAACATTGTTTAGAAAAGCAAAGAGTGTTTAATGTTAAACTAAATGCCTAAAATCTTACCCTTATCCCAACAAATTCACCCTAAAATAATCATTTTTGTCTGTATTCGCATCAAAATAACCAAAACCCGCAAAGTTTGCATTGGATATAAAAATGTTGCATTAATCTTATCATGATTAGTCATTTTAAGTCCCACTTTTCACATAAAACTCAATATTTGGTACAAAATTGATGAAAAATCGGAATTTTGAGCATTTCAGACTTGTCCAAAATTCACTTTTAAATAGTTAATGTGGCAAATCTGGAGGATTTATCTGCAGGTATGCCAATTCATTGTTCTTGGGGATATATAAGTTAAAACAATGTGTAGAAAAACCAAGGGTGTTCAATGTAACTCTAAATACCGAAAATTTTACCCCTAACCCAAGAAAATGATGCTAATACAATGCAAAAATGTCTGTCTGTACATATATATGAACAAAACATATTAATATTTTTACTTTCTTTTAAAAAATGCATTTGATATATCGTAATATGCTATTTTAAGCAGAAAATATGGGTAAAATTGAATATTTTGGGCGATTTTCGTGAAAAATGGGATTTTCAGGATTTCGGAATGTTACAAATTTCAAAGTTTAATTGTTGTATAACTGCCCATAAAACACGCGCATGATCTTATTTGTTATATATGGGAGTCTCTGTGTATTTTTGTGTTTGAAATGTTATATTATTGGACCTTTATATACAATGTTCAGGCTTTTCAAGCTGTATAAAATGAAATAAATTGTGTTGAAATTTTTTTTTTTGGGGGGGGGGTAATATGTTTGCAATTTATGAGTGTTTAGTTAGTCTAAAATGTTCAAAAGCATACTTTCTAATAGGTAAGATATAGTGAAACAATATTCTATCAACATTTTTTACGTTAGATACCAAATTCGTGAAGTTTTTACATCGCTAACTAAAAGTCAAATTAGCAATAAATCTGAAAAACGGAAAATTCCCATTTTTCATAAAATTTCGAGCCAAGAAGGGCCAAAAAAGACCCCTTAAAAGTTTGAATCTACTTAAATGGGCTTCTGCATGTCTGCTTTTATTAGTGAAATGCACACAATAATTTGCATTAGACATTATCTTTTTATCATTTAGAGCCTGAATATTTTAAATTTTCTCTTAATTTTAAGGGGGAGGGGTGCTGATTTTGGCATTTCTGATCCAACAATAAGGCTGACCCTAAAAATTTTTCTCGTAATTTGTTGCTTATATATCATAAATCATTATTGCATTGGCAATTATTATATATATATTCAAATTTATACGATCAAGAAGTAAGAAAGACGAAATTGTGAAAATATCTAAAATTCCGAAAATTTCGATTTTTCAAAAATTTTGTACCGAAAATCAAAATTCTAAGGATTTTAATGGTCTTATTTTTCAACCTTTTATCACAACTGATAAATTAGGCATAAAAACTAGATCAAACGATGAGATTTATTTATCTGAAAGGAATCGAAAGCTTAAAAATCGTCATTTTCGCTATTTTTGGCAGGGGGGGGGTATATTATTTGCATCCCCAGATCACAAAAATAGCGTAACGTGCCCAAACCTGTGTTCATTGTAAAGTATATTAAATTAGCTTCAATTTGATACCAAATTTCGGTACATCTAACCTATCTACATAAAAATTAGGGAGCTTTAAAGATAAAATTAAGAATAAAAGTAAAATACAAGAATTTTGTGTGGTGTATTATAAAAGTGGCCCTATACTGTCTATGCGTGCAGGTTATATTCGTGTTAACATGTTTTATTTTAAAGAGGGGATATAAAAAGACTGAAAAAAATCGGTCTGGATCTGGATCATAAGTGGGGGGGGGGGTGCATGGAAAGTGATTTCAGCCCATGGCCTATTACTTCTAATGATAGAATTTTGGAATATTCTAAAAATTTAACAATTTTGTTCATCTGATAGGTAAGTGGATCCATAAGTTAGAAGATTTGTGTCAAGTAAAAACATTTAAGTTCATGTTCCCAAGACAGGTTAACATATCTTGTCTGCTATCATGGTATCTATTACAATAAAAAATATAAAAAATATAATGCTAAACAGAATCAATTTTGCCACATACAAATTTGGGTGTTTCAACTAGTTTTTTTCAAAAATAGATGTTCATTCAGAGAACTACAGTTCATTCGTATCCACACATGTATTACTTGAAGTATGCTACCAGTATAATTAAAAGAAGGTACTTTAGAATTTTGACTTAAAATATGTCGCTTAAGAGGAAAATGATTCTGTCTGACGCGTATTTAAGGATAACTTATTCCAATCGTTAATCGTAGAAGCCAAGAAATAATAAGACTTTAAATTTGTATGGGTTCATACTTCTTGTAGATTTGGTAATTGACGTGTATTATTATGGTGCTGCGTACCAACAATATTCGGTATTACATCAACTAAGTACTCGGGGGGTTTTCTTATTCATCATTTTATGAAATAGTAAAAGTCTGTGATTCTTTCGTCTGTCAGTCAATTTCTCCCACTTAGTCTCATCGTACAGTTTTTGGTGAGATGTGAGTTTGGTCCCCCTGTAACTAATCTAGCAGCCTCTAGCTAAACGGACTCTAGTTTGTTAATCAGACTTGCTTCAATGACATATTTTAGCTGCGATCGATGTTGCTCAACATTTTTATTCTCTTCTTGTAACCCTGGTGCTTTCGGCTGGATAACCCTGAGCATTGCCCAAGTTGGCACTCCATGGCGGATGGGGAGCAAGGGAGTGACCTTGATATAATTTTTGTCAAGAATACCGCTTAAGTGCACGCTAGGGGCCTTCTTGATCTCGCTTGAGGGGGTGAATATTGTTCACCTCTAGTTGAAGACCCTCAGGCGACATCAAGATGAAGACAGGAAAAAAAGTCCTGTCCTTGATAAACTGGAGTTTTCTATGTATCGTGTGCGTTTTTGTCACATGTACATTCACTCCATATCCTTTCATTTTTCCTATTAAGTTATTAGTGTCCCAAATGATAGCGGCACATTCTAGTATAGGACGGACAAATGAGATATACATTTTCTCAAGGACTAATCGATTAAAGGTAAATTTGAATTTCCTCATAATACTAAGTCTTCTATATGCCTTACCAATAATATAATCATCGGATATAATTATTCCGATATGTTTATGAGTAGACACTGACTGTATTACTTGATTGTTAAGTAGAAGAGGGGATGAAAAGGTTTTTTTCTTTTTTTTTGTTTTTCTAGATATAACTAGGGTTTCCGTCTTTTTTGCATCCATTAGTTTGCATCCGCTCTCAATTCGTTTTTCTTCGTCTTTCGTTAAACTACATTCAAATATCTTTTAATATGAAACAAGAGGACCATTTTAGAATAAACATACTGTGGAAGTACTTTTATTCATGGACATCAATTTTCGTGGTTTTCATAAATATCTCTATTTCGTGGGCACTTAAATTCGTGGTTGCGAATTTTATGTATTGGGAATCTAGGGAAAAATGCATTTCGTTCGGAACTTAATTTCGTGGTTTTAGCAAACCACGAAATTTACGAAAATTGGAACCCCACGAACAATAGTACTTTCACAGTAATTAAATTAGAGCTTGGTTGGTCCCCTTTAATCGTGTATAACATTGTATATTTTCACAACTGATCCAAGATTGCAACGAGCAGGAAATATATTCAAATTTTTTATCTCTGAAACCAGAGAACCCAATGGAACAATACGTTACAGTAATACCTGGATTGTCCTCTTCAAAAAAACAGGCCGACAGGTCAGCACTCTATTCAAGGTAGTAGGCAGTTGGCAATAAAAGTTTAACATTTTCCCCTATGAGAACTTTTTTAATTATTTCCTCTAAAATTGTTTGGCCCCATTATTAGTAACAATGGCTCGGAGATGATCCCTTAAAAAGGAGAATAACTTGTTCGCATCTCATTCGTGATGGCCATCAGCAGAAAACATGGTTACACACTTGATTATTTGGAAACAGATTCTGTCGGAGTGAAACCACTTAACCAGGTATATTGACAATCCCCAGTTTTAGATTATGTAGACATTATTTACCCACAAGAACTGAAATTCAATATAGCTAACAATAATTCCAAATACTGCCCTTTTCTGGATCTAACTATCATTATTTACGCTGGTTAAATAAAAACTAAAATATATGATAAAAGGGATTATTTTGATTTCACAATAACTAATTCCACTCTTCATGCCTCAAGCTCCATCATACGGGTGTACATTTCTCAACTAGTACGATTCACACGTGTTTGTTCTACTCTTGACGATTTCAATGAACGTGACCTTACAATCACAGCCAAGCCAAACTTTTACAACAGGGTTACAGATTTCATAAGATGTTGAATACCTTTAACAAGTTTTATAACAGATATGAATATTTAATATCTAAATATTGCGTTACTCGCAAACAGTTTATTACTAAGAGCATTTCTAATCCTCGTTTTTATAGTAATGTTATTAAAAAATGCCAGAAACTGATTAAAAATCCAGAAAAGCTGGGACGTAACTTACATTCTTTACGTAATAGATGATATTGACAAGATATTCTGACTGCGTCCGTTAAATTAGCTTTTAGATCTAGTGACCTGAAAATTTATATACACACTGGCCTCTTACTGATACTGCCGATGTCTACTGAAATATATGATGATTCTTGACCAAATTCTGCGGGAAGTTTTAAGTTTGATTTTCCTTCCATAGTGCGACAGTGTTTTACCAGCAGACTAGGCTCTTTTAGCTAGCCGGCAGATTTGCGGCGAGCAACCCTTGACCTATGTTTCAAAATTGCGTGTTGTAATAGTCTCTCCTTTCAAGATTGTGGTCATGGAGTTGGTAGTCTACCTGTATTGGGTTTATTCGTATGTTTACTAAACTATAGGGAAACGGGACAGATTAAGGGGAGGTTTGTGTTCCCATAAACCGGTTTAAACCTACCACTGACTTTTGCTAGTGCCGATACCAAGTCCGGCTGTCCCGATTTCCTATCGTTGTTTACGTTTGTCTTTTGTCTTATATGTGTTTTTCCTGTGTAATTCCCTAGCAAATTGTGGCATGTAAGTTTAATTTTCAGCCTTTGAAGGTGTTTCCTGTTGTCCCCTTTATTTCATTTCTGACAAGCGCAGAAGGTTACGTGTAACCAACACTACTTTCAGAATAATGCCCGGTATTCATCTTTAATTATTAAAAAAACACGTTTCCAAAGCAAAGCATAAAAGGAACTATTTTTATTCATTTGATGAAAGGTCAATATTTTACCTTACAAGACAATACACGTTAACACAAGTTTCACGCACTTTCCGTGACAACATAGCTACATAAACGACAATATTTTGAATTTTTCTGTCGAATTTTTAGTAAATGCAGATTTATAGGCAGAATAAAAACCGGTGCTGCCCGAAAACCGATTTTTGGAAACTTACAATATCTAAATTGCAAAATGTTGTGACAAACTAAAGAGTATCACCATCATGCAAAGCTCTGTCCTTATCTAAGTTTGGCTGTCTATTTAGATCCTTTTGATTATTTGTTCTCCATCAGCCCTTTGCACCTTTCGATTTCTTGATTTCAAATGTTTTGACTTTAGCTGCACAAATTAGACATAAGTTGTCGATATGTGCATATGCTAATCGTAAATCTACAAAAACTTAAGTATTTTGTTATTTCATTTTTTTCTCAAATTTAAGTAGTGTTTTGGATTTATGGTTTTGATTTATGGTATTCATTGGAATTTGTTTTTAGTTATTTCAGATTATTATACCCCTGGTTTTGTCCATTTAAAAGCATTATTACACCCCTGCTAACGGAGCTTGAGTTGAATATTAAATTTACTCTGTCCGTCCCTTCGCCCGCACGCACGTAGGATACCAAATTCATCTTACAGGTTTTTATTGAGAAACCTGAAACTTTGCAGAGTGATTTTCTTATTTAACATGTGCACCTTTTATTCTTGTAGCTTTTCATGATTTTCTTTCGAATTTTACAGATGGTTGAATTTAGTTTTTGTTCTACAATTTTCCATAGGTAGGGTACCCATTTTGTGTAATCAAATCTTTTCATTTCTATCAAGAGGTCAAACATTTAACATATGCCCGTTTTTGGGGTAGAATTTTACATTTTTTTCCGGATAGTTGAACTCATTTTCCGGCATTACTCTGTGTTCAAGGTACAAATTTTGTGAAATCAACATCTCTAGCAGTTTTAACCAATTGGTCTGAAACTTTCCAGTGTTTTAAATAGGATTGTTCGCGAATCCAATCAGTGACGTCACAAAATAAATTTTTTGTTTGGCAAAATTGTATTTCAGCAATAAATTGCATTGTATAGCAATGGGACAGAGTTTTATTTTTTAAATAACTTTTTGCATACCAGTCCGATTTTTGATCTGTAAAATGCATATTAAACCTCGAGATTTTCATATTTTTTTCTACCGATTTACTTTTTCTATATTTCCTCTGAAAAAGTTGAAATGTGCATTTCAAATATTTGAAAATTGTGAAAATTTTGAATACTTTACAAATACACCAATTAGATCATATAAAAATAATCAAATATCGAAAATTTTTATATCCTGTTAAACTGTAAAATGTGTTCAATTCAGATAAAAAAAATTATCAAATTACCTGTAAAAACAAAACTAAACAAGTTCATTGAAAATGACATTTTATGACCCTAATTAATGATTACGATTTCTTGCCATCCAAAAGGCTCCACAGGTAAAAATTTCGAGGTCGTGACGTCACGGCGAATAAGCCTATATACTTTGAACATGTGAACCTTCAAATTTGGTTTTTGTTTTGTAATTTTTTTTCGGATTTAATTACCATTTTAACTAAGTCATTTTTCGACAAAATTACACAGACAGAGTACCCATTTTATCCATGATTTTGATGGCTCAAGCATTTTATTTTGTATCAATAGTTTTGTATTTTTATTTTATTTTATATTATTTTTGGCTAGAATCACAGGTGATCATGTTTTATTTCATTGGTCTTGTTTTAGCTCGTTTAACACAAATAAATCATGTCCAAAGTCACAAATAAATCATGTCCAAAGTGAGAAATATATTTCTCTAATTTCTAGTAAATTTAAACGCACCTGAAAGATTGGGTATCGAAATAATAATCAACATGTGTGAAAATTTGATCTCAGTTGGCAATTGGTCAATCATGAAAATGTCTCTTGTCAGTTTCTATAAATAGTGCAACCGGATGTTGATGAAATTAACACCTGTATCATTGTCTAGCGATATCGTTTTTGTATTTTTATGACTAACCAATCAATTTATTGATAATATGATATTTTCATCAAAAATATTATAATCAACATCCCTTTCAATGAATGGTGCAATGATACACATAGCAACGACGATAGTAACAAAATGGCGGCATACTTGACACTGGACAGTACAGAGATTGCTTTTCCTCAAATAAACTGAGTAAAAATTAGAGAAACAATCTCTAACATTGTTTTCCGGTTTATTACGACAATTTCTCGCATCTCGATAGTTAAATTTTCACATTTTAAAGTTCTATGATAAACCTCGAACTTTAAAATGTGAAAATTTTAGTAAGCGATGTAAGAAATATGCGTAATAAACTGGAAACAATGTTAGAGATCATTATATTTATTTTTCCTTTATAAAAAAAAATTCCATATAAACCGATATGAAATGATTAAATATGAGATACAGACATAAAATACTTTTGCTTTACATGAGTTTATTTTTTATGTTTTCCGGTTTATTACGATAATTTCTTGCACCTCGATAGTTAAATTTTCACATTTTTAAGTTCTCGGGTAAACCTCGTATTTAAAAATGTGAAAATCTAAGTATCTCAATGTGAGAAATTTACGTTATAAACTGGAATCAATGTAAGAATATATATGTATTCTTCCTTTATAACAAATTCCATATAAACAGACACAAAATGATTCACATTTTATATGAGATACAGACATAAATTATTTTTGCTTTACATGAGTTTATTTTTTAAACTTGAAAGAAACAAGAGCAAAATTGTTGAACTATATGATAAAAAAGTTCATGCTATGGCTTTTTTCATATCACATACCTGATCATTCTTTGACCCATGACACACCTTTCATATGAGATACAAGAAAAAGAGTATTTGGTCTTTTCGTGAGTTCATTTTTATTAAATAAAGAAGAGCAACATTAATCAACTCAGAAGTAAATGATAACTAATTTATGATAAGGAGGTTTTCATATCTAATTCTATATCATCATTCGACCAACATTTGCCCACTGGCCTTCCAATTGAGCTTTTATAGATGAATAGTATGGGATTTGATACAGAACATGCCATTTGATAATCTATATTCAGACGCCATCAGCATTCGCTTGAGAAAAGTTCTTTGTGAACTGAAACGTCGCGTTTTATTTTAAAGTTTTTGTTATATGAAAATATAACATTTTAGTTTTGTTAAAATTATAAGACATAGACATTTATATTTCTTTATTTAATTTGTAATTGTATCGATTAACTAATGTTTTATCGATCCAACACTTAGTAAACAAGGCTGTTTGTTGTTACCTTTAGACATTATATATATATATATGTGTCTATCCATTTATCAACCACAAGAAGACCACAGACCACACACTTTGTGTATTAACAATAAAACCACAAATGACAAAGGAAATGTAGTAACTACTGTCCACATATACATTATGTATAAACCACAGTCAGAGCATGAGCCCCAATTCAAAAAGCATATTCGATGATCCCGAGGTAGAAAAACATTGTCTTTCCTCCATGACATATATGCCATCGTACCAGCTGACAAGCCCCAAAACAACATCTCATTTATGTGCAAAAGACACTACATTGACTGCTTAATGAAGGAGATGGGCACTGACAATTCATTTGGCAACCCCACATACAAACTCTCCACCATACCAAAGGAGGACATACTAAATAATCACAAATCAGCATTGTCTTCCTTTGATATCAGTGTGAGTGGAGAGAACAACAACCTGCCTTGTATCTACTTGGTACCCAAATTACATAAATGCCCTTACAAACAAAGATACATTGCTGGGTCTGCCAAATGCACAACAAAACCTTTTTCTAAGCTCCTCACTTCATTACTTACTGCAGTCAAAAACCGCAACAGAGAAAAACAAAGACAAAACAAGGACGTGAGACAGCTACAATGCACGGAAATAAAAAGATAACATTAATAGTAAATGCACATAAGACAAATACAAATACTCGGTAAAACCAGTCAATGGAACATTTACTCTAATTAATATTACAATCACATGCCACAATCTACCAGATTTCTGCACAAGAAAAGCAATAAAGCGACAGAAGACGAGCATAGACAATGATAGGAACTCGGGATAGGCGGACTTGGTACCGGTGTCATATGGTATTTTGAACCCCATGGAAAATTGACCCCAGGGTCAATTTTTACCTATGGAATATTGAACCCCCTAATGGAAAAGTGAACCCCTCCTGTATGGTATTTTGAACCCCACAGAATATTGAACCCCTAGTGGTGTTTAACAGTTAATTTTGTAGAAATGACATATTTGATGTCAAATATCTACTTAAGAAGGGGGTTCAAAATTCCATAATGGGGGTCAAAATTTCCTGATGGGAGGGAATTGAGAAGGGAGTTAAAATTCCATAATGGGGGGGGGCAAAATTTCATGATGGGGGGTCAAAATACCATGGCTGACTTAACTTCACAATATTTAGATAGGGGTTCAAAATTCCATGATGGGGGTCAGAATACCACAGCAGGATAATGAATTTATATCTTTTACATACAACTGACATGTGATGAAAGGGGTTCAAAAACTATGGTAGGGGGTCAAAATACCATGGTTGCACAACGTCATAGTTCTCAGATGGGGTGCAACATTCCATGACGGTGGGTCAGAATACCATGGCAGTATATATTAATGTCTTTAACGTACATTTACATGCTTTGAAAGGTGGGGTACAAAATACCATAGTAGGGGGGGGTCAAAATACCAAGGCTAACCAAACCTCACAATTTTAGATGGGGGTTAAAATTTCATGACAGGGGTCAGAATACTGTGACAGGGTAAAGAATTAATATCTTAACATACAATTTACATGCTTTGAAAGGGGCTTGAAAATTCCATGATAGGGGTCAAGGTACCATGGTTGACAAAACATCACGATTTTCAGATGGGGTGCAAAATACCATGATTAAGGGGTCACAATACCATGGCAGGATAAAGAATTAATATCTTAACAAACAATTAACATGTTTTGAAAGGGGGTTCAAAATACCATGGTAGGGGGTCAAAATACCATAGCAGATAAAAATACACAATTTTCAGGTGGGGTTAAAAAAAATTCAGGACTAGCCAAAGTCTTTTCAAATACATGGAAGAACAAAACTATGGTATTTTGACCCGGGGTCAATTTTTTTTTTGGGGGGGGGTCAAAATTCCATATGACACAGGCACTACCTAGAGCTAGCGGTAGGGTTAAACCGGTTTATGGGCGCCAAAAACTCCCCTATTTTATTCTCGTTTCCCTATAGTATAATAAGCATACAAATAAAACCCAATTCGGGTAGACTATTAGCTCTAAGATCACAATCGTGAGAAAGAAAGAAGAAAAACACGTAATTTCGAAAGATGGTTCAAGGAGTGCTCGACGCTAAACTGCCGGCTAGCTCAAGGGGCCTAGTTTCCTGTTAAAACAGTGTCGCACTACGGAATAAAAATCAAATTCAAAACTTCCCGAAGGGTTTGGTAAAGAATCATCATTGATTTCAGCAGACATCGGCAGTATCAGTGAGAGGCCAGTATATCTGTAAAACTTCAGGTCATTGGATCCAAGAGCCAATTTAACGGAATCATGAAGAATATCCTCTCAATATCTCCTATTTGATAAAGAATGTAAGAAACGTCCCAGTTTTTCAGGAATTTTTTATCAGTTTTTTTTTTACATTTTTTAACAACATTTTTCGTAAAAACGAGGAGGATAAATGCCCTAAGTAATAAGCTGTTTGCGAGTCGCGTCATATTTATAAATAAAATGTTTATATCTTTACAGTAACTTCCGTATTTTCGTTATTCTATAAAACTTCTTAAATGTGTTGATCAATTTATAAAATCTGTAACCTTCTTGTACAAGTTCGGCTGTGAAAGTAAGGTTATGTTAATTAAAGCCGTCATGAGTACAACAGACGCGTGCGATTCATACAAGTTGAGATATATTCACCCCTGTGATGGGGCTACAGGAACGTCGCCGTCAATGAAAGGGAAATTAGTAATGGTGAAATCAAAATCATCACTTCTCTCATAACGTTAAGTTTTCATTTGACCAATGTCAACTATGATAGTAAGATCGAGAAATGGGCAGTATTTAGAATCATTGTTTGTTTTATTAAGTTTCAGTTCTTGTTGGTATATAAGGTCGACATAGTCTAAAAACTGGTGATTGTCAATAGTAAGGATATAATCCATATACCTGATCGTTGAAAATTAAATAAGTTGATCACTGTTCTGCACTGTTCCGTTCTGTATTTTTTTTTCATAAAGTCCCGTTCGTAGCAGAACTGAAAAAAGATCTGCTATGAAAATTGCACTGTTTGCACCCATGGAAATTCATATGACCTGTTGATAAACCATGTTGGCAAAACGAACAAAAAATTTGATATTACCGATTATTCGGATATCGTTTGGTTTTATGCATTTTAAACATTTTTTTTTAATATGGATTTCCTTTGTTTGGGTTCTAGTGCTGCTGATGAAGAATTAATTTCCGAAATGGCCATACAGCTTATTAAAATTATTGCAGTTGGAGTTCACATATGTGTTATGGTCTCATGTTCATTTACAGCATATCCTTTCATAAAATGAATTTAAAAAAATGTTGTCTAGCAAAAGATTTAGTGCTTTAATCATGTCATCACAAGTCCAGGAACTATGATTTTTGTAAGCGATATTATAGAAGAATCCTTGAGTTTTATTACAACAAATGAACTGTAAGTCAGAAAAATTTTAAAGACCATTTAATAAGTTGTCCCAATTTTTATTTAATCCATTTATGTGGAAGGGTTATATAAAGTGTTGAAAAAACATAACTGTCAATAGGCGAAACTGGTCTTTTTATTGATTTCGATTTATCTTAAACTTTAATAGAATTTCTTACACTCAAAAGTAATTTACACCAGAATTTTGATAATTTTTTTCACAGTAATTGATAACTTACTCTTTAATACAGGTGAATGTACTGGTTAATGGATGGGTACATTGTAAATAAGAGCTAATACAGTTACTCGATGCCGAAATAAAACGATGTTTGTAGGGATTTTCGTGAAGCTTAGGACCCTAGTACATAGTAGAAGCCAAGGTGTTAACTTTAGGTAAAACTTGGAACATATCTGTATCTGTTTCAAATTTTTTGTCAAAATAAGTACGTTCAAAATTGTTAGACTTTGGCAATTCATTTTGCCGGATAGCGCTATGCAGTGAAATAGTCCGTGGGCTCGAAACAGTTTCCGTGCACACCCCCCCCCCCCCCCACTTCTGAACCAGACCGATTTTTTTAAGTCCTTTTATATCACCTCTTCAAAATAAAACATGTTAACACGAACATTACCTGCATGCATAGACAGTATAGGGTCACTTTTATAGTACAGCGTGAAAAATTCTTGTGTTTCGTTTTAACCTAAGTTTCATCTTTTAAGGTCCATAATTTTTCAAAGATAAGTAACATGTTCCGAAATCTGGTACCAAATTAAAGCTAATTTAATATCCTTTACAATGAATACAAGTTTTGGCACTTTAGGCCCTTTTTTGATCTGGGGATATAACAAATGTACCCCTCCCCTGCAATAAAATTGCGAAAATGACGATTTTAGGCTCTCAATTCCTTTCAGAAAAACAACCCCCGTCATATGATCTAGTTTTTATGCCTAACTTATCAGGTCTGATACAATAATGGAAAATAAAACAATTTAAGTCAACAAAATTTTGATTTTCGGTATAAAATTTTTGAAAAATATAAATTTTCGGAATTTTAAATTTTTTCACAAGTCCGAATTCCTGACTTAAGGATTGAAAAATCCGAATATATATTTAATATTGGCCGATTTAATAATGATTTATAATATATTAGCAACAAATTGTGCGCACTCATTTTAGAATCAGACATAATGTAGGTTCAGAATGTCAAAATTAGCATCCCTCCCCCTAAAAATTAAGGGAAAATTTGAAATAGTCAGGCTTTAAATGATAAAAAGATAATGTTTAATGGAAATTCTAGTGTTAATTTTACTAAAACTGACATGAAGATGATCATTTTAGACTATTTAAACTTTTTAAGATGTCTCTTTTCGACTCTTTTTCTTCCCATTTTTCATGAATTTGGGAGAAATATTGAGTTTTAGACCACCAATGGTGGTTTAAATACCTAATCACGATGTAATTCATGCAACATTGTCATAAACAACACACAGTTTACGTGTTCTGATTATTTTCATGCGAACATGGACAAAAAATTGACAATTTTCGGGAAAATTTATGGGGGTAGGGGTAAGATTTTCGGTATTTAGAGACACATTAAACACTCATTGTTTTTCTAAACAATGTTATAAGACAAGTAATGTGTCGCTTGGTACAATTAATTGGCATATCTGCACATATTTGGCATATATAACGATTTAACAGTGAACTTTGGACAATTCTAAAATGTTAAAAATCCCCATTTTTCATCAATTTCGGGCAAAATATTGAGTTAAAGTCAACAAATGGCTGTTGAAATACCAAATCGTAATGTTATTCATGCAACATTGTTATAAACAACACACATTTTTCGTGTTCTGGTTAATTTTACGCGAAAATAGACAAACAAATTGACAAATTTAGAGTAAATTTGTTGGGGTAGGGGTAAGCTTTATTGATGTATAATGTCTATATTACATAAAAGAAGCCATTTTTGTAATGGTTGTAAAACAAATATAACAGCTTTCATTTGATACCTATTTTAAACGATATTTGTTTACTAAAATATAATATTAGGCAAAAGAAAGACAAAACTTATTCAAAACAGAAATTATTCAAAGGTTCATGTATTTGGTCTTTTTGAAAATAAAATGTTATGTTCATATCGTCTTAATATTTTTTTATATTAAAGAAAATAGATTGAAAAGCTAAAACAATTTTCAGAATCGAGATTTGAGATGCACTTCGGGTTCTCTAGACCATCGAACTCACGCATTTTCAATGAAAATATCAGTTTTTCGTCAATATTTCATTGGGGTAAGGGTACGTTTAATTGCGCTATAGAATGTATTGGCCATATAAATTGCAAAACTTGGATTCTTTGTAAAGCTCAGACTATGAGCAATCATTTGATACCTCGTTTTTATAACTGGAAAGCATTTGGTCAACATTTTGAAGCAGCTGAAAGAAAAACTTGATCGAAAAATGCAATTTTCCAAGCTCTAAAAATGTGCCGAAATGTGGGATTAAAAAAAGGGATGGGGTTCAGAAGCGGGGGTTGTACGTGGGGTTATTCCAGCCCATGGATTAAAACCTTTCTAATCCGAACCTTGATCAAAACGAAAACCTTTCTAAACCAAACACAATATAAAGACCCTTTCTATCAATTTCAATATACTCTGAACCTGTTTAAACCGAACACCTGTCTAAACCGAAATAATCTTCAGTCTTAACGGGGTTCGGTTTAGACAGGTTTTGCTGGTAATATTTCTTTCAAATCATAGAAACGTTGATGGAGGCTTTGTCGATTGATACAGACACATATTTATTTCTAAGATCTCTTAATTTTAACTTATTTCTGTTAACAGACAGCCTAGGCGTTGATTCTTTATAATTATTTTTATAAAATCTTATTCTTATTACATGAATTATATAGTCCATGTATTCACATGTATTCACCAGAATAAAATAATACATATATTGCCCACAAAAAAATTATAGATCTCACAAAATAAAGCGCAATAAAACCACAAACACAAGTAAAAGACATGTATTACCCGCAGAAAGAAAATCCTTTAATATGTATTGCACACGTATAATAAAACCTGCCTGTATTAATATATACAGATAGTTTTTAAAATATCCATATTTATGACAATGTTTTATTGTATATTTTGTCGTTTGCAATATTCGTGCTTTACAGAAAATACAGAAAACGTGATTAAAAGTCACACAAGTGAAGGAACATTTGTGAGAACAGATGCTGTTAATAAAGCTTTGGTATGTCTAAACGAAAATGGAATCGTAATACTTATTGGATCACCTGGTATTGGCAAGTCTCGTATTAGTTTGGAACTTCTACTACAGTTATCGGAGGACGATGATCAAGTTCGATTAATACAACTTGATGATATTTCTCAATGGCAGGATATGAGTGATGGTATGGATGCTGTGTTTATTGATGATATCTTTGGAAGGACTAACAGCACTTACAATGATAATATTCATTCTAAATTATTGGATTTGATATTAACATCAGCACAAAACATGAAAATAAAAGTCATTCTTACTTTGAGGAAGAATATCTTTCAGAAAATTATAACCATAACTGATCGTCACCGAATTTTTCATGATCATAATGTGTTAGATTTGAATTCAGATAAATATCAAATGACTAAAGAGGAAAAGGAATCTTGTCTTAGGAAATATTTTGCCAAAAACAAAATATTGGTAACAAATGACGTAAAGAAAGACAATATTAGTGAAAACTCTATTTTGGATACTGAAACAACGGTTTATTTACACAAAGACACATTGAACAAAATTGTACATTCCGATATTGGCACGCTGGTAGGATTTCCAGAAACATGCTATCTTTTCGCTTCGAATCGAAGGTTCACCAAACAAGGTTACACTTTTTTCTGTCACCCAA
Organism: Modiolus philippinarum; assembly: GCA_002080025.1. Classification (NCBI taxonomy): domain Eukaryota; kingdom Metazoa; phylum Mollusca; class Bivalvia; order Mytilida; family Modiolidae; genus Modiolus; species Modiolus philippinarum. The sequence goes on along the minus strand of MJUU01056968.1, from coordinate 32,044 downwards.
CGCAACAATTGTCAAACGAAATTGATAACTTAAGATCAGATGGAAAAACAAATGAAAATAGTATGATAGAATTCACACTTTTAGTTTACATTCTACTGAATGGTGATTCTATCAATATACATGACGTAGACCAAGATTTATTCGGATTAATAATGAAAAGCATGTACCTGAAACCTCTTGCTAACGTTCCAATGTCATACATTAATGATTCTGCAAAACAACTTTTAGGTAAATATTTGAAAATTAACAATGATGGTAACTATTGTTTTCAACATAGACTGATATCGGAGGCTGTCTTGATATCCTACAGTATCACTGACCCTAGAAGTGTTATACCATTATTAGGTTTTGATTTCATTAAAGAAATGGTCAGACCCCAGTATTATCGACCAAGTGAAGGAGAAGTTATATTCTCTGTTCCAAATTCATGTCATTCTCTACTAGCTGAAACATTACTGAAATTGCTTGAAACAGATTACAAATACTTACCTTATCAGTTTATACAGAGTCTGTGCAAATCAAAGATAATAACAATTAAAAGTAATACAATCTTACATGAAATGATAAAAAAGTGCAAGTACAATGGGTCTCCGAAAGTGTCAAAATTCTTAAATGATTACCGATTCTCAGGGAGTGACCCTTATTATGGCATCTCCACATCATATTTCTATTTACCATCAGCCTTATTAATGTTCTATAACATTGACTCTTTATACCACTGTTTGTATGACAATATACACAACACCTTGACGTCAGAATCAAACAGTGATTTAATGATATCATGTAAAGAGACACTGTTTGAATCATTTAACTTTGTCATATGTATACTGGATGTAAAAAGAGCCACTTTAATACTGAAGATACTTACAGATCACAATTTGAAAGAAGATGTCCCTCCAGGCATGTTCTGTTCCAATATAGTGAGATGTCAAGGTGTACCCGGTGTACAGTGTTTGCTAAGTTTACATGATTTGTGTCAGGTCTTAAGTATAACTGCATTATTAAGTCAGATATTCGGGTTATTTATTTATTATAAAGCAAATATTGATGACAACATGAAACAGTTCATCGCATCAGTAATTGAAAACAATAAACATGACAAATTAGTAGTAAGAAGTACAGTGAAATTTGTATGTCAACAAGGACAACTTGACTTTGTAAAGGATGTGTGTGGGAGGTTTGATTGTGGTTTGTTTGATGTAGATGGCATGATCATAGAGAGCTGTAGAGGTAGAAAAACTGAAGTAATACAATGGTTAGTGGAGAAATATCTTAAACTATGTAATGTACAGAGGGTATTAAATTTTGCTTGTAGAGATGGCCTTAAGGAGGGTGTTCAAATTATACTCGGCAAGTTTGATCATACTTTACTGAATATGAAAACTGTTATGAATAAAGCATGCATAGGTGGAGACACTGAACTTGTTAAATGGGTGTGTGAGAAGTTTGATAATGATTTGTTTGATTTGCAGACTGTAATGAATAGGGCATGTAGATCGGGTAACACTGAACTTGTTAAATGGTTATGTGAGAAGTTTGACGATAATTTGTTTGATATGAAGACAGCAATGAACGAGGCATGCTCACGTAGTAGAGGTAACACTGAAATTGTTAAATGGTTGCTTGAAAAGTTTGACAATAATTTGTTTGAAATAAAATCTGTGATGAATAAGTCATGTAGAGATGGCGACATCGAACTTGTTAAATGTTTGTGTGAGAAGTTTAACAACAATACCTTTGATATCAATACCGGAATGAATGAGGCATGCAGTTGGGGTAGGACTGAAGTTATTAAATGGTTGTGCGAGAACTTTGACAACAGTTTGTTTGATATGAAGAAAATAATGAATGAAGCATGTAAGCATTGTAACACTGAACTTGTTAAATGGTTGTGTGAAAAAAATGATACTAATTTGTTTGATATGAAGACGGCAATAAGTGAGGCATGTAGATGGAATGAGCTCAAGGATAACACTGAACTTGTTAAATGGTTGCGTGATAAGTTTGACAGAAGTTTGTTTGATTCAAAGGCAGAAATGGAAGAAAATAGATCTAATCCCGAGTTTGTTAAATGGTTGCGCGAAAGATTTGAAAAAAAGTAATGCATTAATAAAGTATGTATTATTCATTGTTATCATGTTTGTACAAGAAAGTTAACAAAAAACACCCTTTTTCTGATTTGACATAAAATTACAGTTTTCAGATTTTGTATGTAAACTTTGGCTTTGTTGTTCTAGTAGTAATTGAATTAATGCAGCATCAAGTATTAGTAGCAACTCAATTGAATTCAACCAGTGCACAAATTTGTTGTTTTTACTTGTCGGGAAATTTATTTTGTATTAGCTTCAAATGGTTCGTAAAATCTAATCAATCTCATAAAGAAAAATTAATTTTTTAACAATATATATACTAGTATTAACCATTTCATGCAACATTGTGGTATAAAACGCAGATTTTGCGTGTTGTGGTTATTTTTATGCAAAGCTAGACAAAAAATTGAAAATTTTATGGAAAACTTGTCAGGGTAGGGGTAAGATTTTCGTTTTTAGCTCACCTGGCCACTATGCGTCCTTCGTCCGTCGTTCGTCAGTCCGTCAACAATTTCAAACATCTTCTCCCCTGAAACCGCTAAGCCAAATTAAACCAAACTTGGCCTGAATCATCATCAGGGTACGGCTTCTCAAACGGATGTTCAGTTTGTCCCTTTGTCGACCAACATGGCCGCCATTGCTAAAAATAAAACATAGGGGTAAATTGCAGTTTTTGGCTAATAACTCAAAAACCGTTACAGATATCAAAAATCTGACAAGGGTAAAAATGATCAGCATGATGAGTTCTATCCACTGTGCAATTTTGAAGAAAATCTGAAAACCCATCTCGGAGTTATAGCCCTTTTTCCGTTAAATTTTCAAAATTTTTGCATGTCTGTCCGTCAACAATTTCAAACATCTTCTCCTCTAAAACCGCTAAGCCAAATTAAATCAAACTTGGCCTGAATCATCATCAGGGTATGGCTTCTCAAACTTATGTTCAGTTTGTCCCTCTGTCGAACAACATGGCCGCCATTGCTAAAAATAGAACATAGGGGTAAATTGCAGTTTTTGGCTAATAACTCGAAAACCGTTACTGCTATCAAAAATTTGACATGTGTAAAAATGATCAGCATGAAGAGATCTATCCACTGTGCAATTTTGAAGAAAATCTGAAACCCATCTCGGAGTTATAGCCCTTTTTCTGTTAAATTTTCAAAATTTTTGCATTTTTTTATTTTTTATTTCAAAAAGTGTAACAGATAGAGGTCAAGTGTAAATAGCAAAATTGTCAGCATATCAAGATCTACCCACCCTGAAATTTTGAAGAAAATCCATAAACCCTTGTAGGAGTTATTGCCCTTTTTCGCCGAATTTAAAAATTTTTCGTATTTTTCATCTTTTATTTCCAAAACTATAGAAGATGAAGGTTAAGTGTAAATTGATGAAATGTTTTCCATGCTGTGGCGACTTCAAAACTGATGTTGAAAATTGTTCCTTGACCGCCATTTTCAAAATGGCCGCTTAAAAAGGCGGGAAAATTCAACATTGTCCGATTTAAATGAAATTTGGTTTCCAAATAGATATTGATTTTGCGACTTCAAAACCGGTGTTGAAAATTGTTTGTTGAGTGCCATTTTCAAAATGGCTGCTAAAAAAGGCGGGAAAATTCAACATTGTCCGATTTCAATGAAATTTGGTTTCCTAATAGATATTGATGTTGCGACTTCAAACCGGTATTGATAATTATTTGTTGACTGCCATTTTTAAAATGGCCGCCAAAAAGGCGGGAAAATTCAACATTGTCCGATTTCAATGAAATTGAATTTCCAAATAGATATTGATGCTGCAACGTCAAAACTGGTGTTGAAAATTGTTCGTTGACCGCCATTTTCAAAATGGCCGCCAAAATAGACTGGAAAATTCAACATTGTCCGATTTCAATGACATTTGGTTTCCAAATTGGTCTTAATGTCGTAACTTCAAAACTGATGTTAAAAATTGTTCGTCGACTGCCATTTTTAAAATGGTCGCCAAAAAAAGGCGGGAAAAATCAACATTGTCCGATTTCAATGAAATTTGATTTCCAAGTAGATATTGATGTAGCGACTTCAAAACCAAAGTTGAAAATTGTTTGTTGACTGCCATTTTAAAAATGACATCTTGACTTCAAAACTGGTGTCGAAAGTGGTCCTTAGCAAGAACGTTTTTATTCAAAAAAGCCCAACAAAGAAATATAGTAAAATATGATCAGACTTTAAAAACAGTTCAAGATATTGGAGGTGTTTGAGCTAAGAAAGTTTGAGAAACTGGAGATCAACTGTATAACTTACAATGTTAGCTTGATTGTGGCAACTGAAGCCAGGTGAGCGATACAGGCTCCTGGGAGCCTCTGGTTTAGAGTAACATTTAATACTCCTTGTTTTTCTAAATAATGTTTTAGGACAACTTATGTATCACTCAGAACAATTTATTGGTATATCTGCGGATATATTGTACGATTTAACAATGAATTTTAGACAAATCTGAAGAGCTGAAAATTCCAATTTTTCATTGATTTCGGACGAAATATTGTATTTAAGCTGAGAAAAATCATGATATAATGAATTATATCACGATTTTGTATTTTCAAACCAACTTGTTCCCAAAAAATCAATATTTTGTCCGAAATGGGAATTTTCAGTTTTCCAGACTGTCTAAAATTCCCTGTTATTCGTTATATGTGGCAACTCTGGAGGATATATCCGCAGATATGCCAATTGTTTGTTCTTAGTGAAACAGTGGTTGTCTTAAACACTGTTCAGAAAAACAAGGATTGTCCAATGTGACTCTATTATCGAAAATTAACCAAACAAAATGATGCTAAAAATTCCAAAAAATTTGCCTGTCTTTACTTACATATGTACCAAACATTCCTATATCTTGTTGTCTTTCCAGAAAATGCATTTTTCATATAATTATATGCTACAGCAAAATTCGAAAGACATGCGCTTTTCTTTAAACGGCCTAAACAAACAATGTGCACGAAATAGGTATTATCTGCGGAAGCGTATTGATGCCACACGAAGAAAAAAAAATCTCATAATTATGAGTTAATATCTCATAATTATGAGATGTAATATCTCAAAATTATGAGATAATTATCTCATAATTATGAAATAATATCTCATAATTATGAGATGATTATCTAATAATTACGAGATAATTATCTCATAATTATGAGATACTATTTCATAATTATGAGATATTATCTCATAATCATGAGATAATATCTCATAATTATGAATTATTGAGTCTTATTTATGAGATAATTTTCTCATAATTTTTAGATAATTATCTAATAATTATGAGGTAATTATTTCAAAATTATGAGATATTATCTCATAATTATGAGATAATATCTCAAAATTATGAAATAATATCTCGCAATTATGAGATACTATCTCATAATTATGAAATAGTATCTCATAATTATTATTATTAAATATGTTATTTCATATTTACAGATAATTATCTTATAATTATGAGTTAATATCTCATAATTATGAGATAATCATCTCATAATTATGACTCATTAACTCAAAATTATGAGTTAATATCTCATTATTATGTAATAATATCTCATAATTATGAGATGTTATCTCATTATCTCATAATTATGATATATATTTTTTTTTCGTGTAGCATCAATACGCTTCCGTTATTATCTCTCAATCAAACGCACGTCAGTCATATGCAAACATACCCGTTCTAAACAAATTGATAAAACAGGGTGTGATATCTGTACGTCAATCAAATACAAACATTTTTTCAGATTTTATGATAAGAATCTTTCTATATTTTAGAAATCGGGTATTGTCAGTGTGGAAAAAAATGCTCTCCGTGTGTAAGACTTATCTATGGCTATATATTCAAGATGAAGAACAACAATAAAAGCGTTGTTCCGTTGCTTGTTTTCCCCATGACTTTGTCTCATGTGCATTTAATTCATATCCTTTCCTTCATCACCTTTAAGCATTTTCGTGTTTACAAAATCAAAATGGTTTTCATTCACAAATTCAAAATAAGTATTTTACTATTCTAAAACGATCATTCAGATTATTTTAATTTTAGGTCTGTCACAGTAAACCCACTCTGTTTATTATTTCAAGAGAAAAACATACTCCGTCCTACTCGATTCACATAATCCATAGGACATTGAGAAATTTGTAAACATTATATAAATTAGATATGAGATGTTTTTCCCGCGCCAAAGCATGACAAAAATAACGAAATAAAGGGAATTATAATTGTGTTAGTTTTTTTAAAGCATACGATCATCGATACAATGTGGAAAAAATGACAATTCAATACAGTGTATTTATTTGCTATTAATTTGCCCGCTGGAATTTCAATATTAACTATATTTTTGTAATTTAATTTATTTCAATAATGAACAAACTTTCATAAAAAAAAGTAATCCGCATGCGTCCAAATAAACCAAAGTATATGCAACACATTGATTCAGGATCCAAAGATAAATCTGAAATCAGCTGATATACTTCAAACGCGATGTTGTTTTTTTCCTCTTGGTTTCTGTTCTTTCTTTGTTTGTTTTTTTTTTTTTTTTTTTT